>JABUQX010123911.1:30000-32500 GCA_015478945.1 Trachelipus rathkii | reverse complement strand
AGTAGATTTTTTAAAGGAGGTAAGCTGGAAGAAATGAGGAAATTAACTAATTTAATAAAAAGAGGAAAATATCATGAAGAGGGTATGGGTTCTTCGACGACACCTTGCAATAAAGATTGAAGTGAGTGTTCATCCACGAAAGCATACCTCTCTATGGAACTCTACTACGGACAAGAATCTTATGGTATGGAAGGGAGTGGCAGTCCTCAGTCTAGGTTATATTGTGGCTCTTAAGGATGAAAAAGGGAATAAATGTCCTATTGCCTGGAAATCTTGGTGTATGAAAAAGGTTGGGAGTTCTACGATTGAGGCTGAAGTTATAGAGTTTATAGAAGGTGAACATGAGAGTATATATTTGGAAGAATGTTGGAGAGAAGCTGTTGCCGAAGAGTGATTACAAATCAAGGTGTATTCGGATAGTAAGATTCCGAAGAATGAGATATATTCAGTAACACAGATATTGAGAAAGAGTTTAAGGATAGATATTGCGTGGATCAAGTGGATGTTGTATGAAAAAAGGATTACAAAAGTTGAATGGATTGATACGAAACATCAATTAGCTTATGTGCTTACAAAGGGAAGATTGGATATGAGAGGCATAAAAGAATAAGTGGAGGGAGAAAAGGAAAGGGAGAGAAAGGTACAAGATTGTTTGTTTTTTGTTGTTTTGTTTCAGGTTTTGTTGGGATGGGTCTTGTAGCGGTGGAGATCTTTTCATTATGTTTTGAGTTTGCATGTTTTTGCTTTGTGTTTTTTTTATTGTGTTAAATATAACTTTAATTTATATTTATTTTTCTACGGGACTGTTTTTGTTGTTAAATTGATTATCTGCCTCTAAGGCATGTGAATCAGATTTGTTGCTCACTTAAAAATAACATATTTATAGATTAGTAGAAAAAAAATGTCCGAAAACATTTATTTTTAATTATTAAGAGGTACTTTTCAGAAAGGAAATAAATTCCGGTTCACCTGAATAAAATCTTAAATTCCGTCCGGATTTCCGGAACACCTTTAATTATTATTCACAATTCCATAATAAAGCATTTCTCCTCCATTTGTTATAAGTATCACAAAATTAGATGAACTAGCATAAAATTGCAGTCTTACTTACGAACGAAAATCAAAATATAGTCTCCATTGAATTATTTTCTCCAGAGGAGCCTATGGAATATTCAAAATGGTCAGATGAAGAATGCTATGAACTTATTGGATGTGTTAAGTTTATTCTTGTTAATAAGGTATGTTAATATACCTTTACGCTCAATTTTAAGCACATTCCTTTTAATAGAGAGATTGTTTTGTTAATGCTAAAGATGTGCTTTTATTTACCATGATCAAAACTTATCTCTTTGGTTTTGCTATTTTCTTGTTCTTTAATTTGCTATTAACTTTAGTATCTATCAGTTGGATAAATTCATTTTTATAGCCCTCAGTTAACCTCTGCGCAAATACAGTAAAATTCAAATACATAATTTAGGTTTATAAACTCCACACTTTATTGTCAAAATCTGCTCTGATTTGGAGAGTTTGGTATTAGATCTAGCAGTTCTCCTTGGAAAAAAGCAAGTCCAGGTCTATCAAGTGCAAAGAATCAAATAAAAAGTTATTAATTTTTAATTAACAAGGACTTGCTTGCCTTCTAGGAAGTGCTTCAACACATAGTTAGTATTAGCTTCATAGATAAGTTAACATTTCTTAGAGATAGCTTTAAAGGATTCTCTTGCATGCAAATATTATGAGAACATGCATAATAATAATAATAATAATAATAATAATAATAATAATAATAATGTAAATAATAATATAATAATAATAATAATAATATAATAATAATAATAATAATAATAATAGATAATATAATAATAATAATAATAATAATAATAATAATAATAATAATAATAATAATAATAATAATATAATAATAATAATAATAATATTATAATAATAATAATAATAATAATAATAATAATAATAATAATAATAATAATGATAATAATAATAATAATAATAATAATAATAATAATATATTAAATATATAATAATAATAATAATAATAAAAAGAATATTTAGAGTATTATATGTATAATAATAATAATAATAATAATAATAATAATAATAATAATAATAATAATAATAATAATAATAATAATAATAATAATAATAATAATAATAATAATAATAATAATAATAATAATAATAATAAGTTTACTGTAACCAACTGTTAATGTGTCTTTTAACCTCATTTTGACCATTTTTAGAATTGGAAGGTAAAGCAAGAGGCATATTTATATTTATTAGATCCTGACCGGTTTCGTCCGTAAACCTCGGACTTTTTAAGAGTTTTGATGTTTACAATAAAATGAATTATTTTAACACTAGATTTAAAAAAATTAAATTTTAATGTTTTAAATCTAGTGTTTAAAATTATATTTAACTTAAGGGACAATACGTTGAACTTAATGTTAATGTCTGGTCTTATGTAATAAGCTTCAGCTATTTT
>JABUQX010123911.1:7500-25000 GCA_015478945.1 Trachelipus rathkii | reverse complement strand
CTTTGAATATTGACATAGAACGATGAAACTTGGTATACAGCCTTCTTATAATGTAACATCGATACAGAAGAGGTAAAATGACACCACGCCTCCTAGGTGATGGGGCTGTGCCCTAAAACTTTGAATATTGACATAGAACGTAAATAATTGAGTTTTTACATACCCCAAAAGCAGTAAATCAGTAATTCAAGCCACCCCTCCCCTCCCCCCTCCAAACCCTGATATGTTGAGTTATTGATCTATTGATCTACTGATCTTTTGATTTAAGTCATATTTCAAGTGTCATTTTAGATAAACATAACATAGAAATAAGTTCTTTTATACTGACCAACGAATATATGCTAATGCGACAAAGTTTTCACATCAATAATGCTAACATGTCATAATCTGAACAAAGAATATAATGTACAACGACAAACCTAACACGCTTTAAGCACGAATAAACTGATAACATTAACAAAGTTCCATACTTAACAACAGTAAAGTAACTAACATTGAGCGCAGAACGTAACCTACTCACACTTTTTTCTAACATATCATGGATATTTTTACATTAACATAGTAATATTTAACAAAAATTTATCATAACCTTGTCTAATTATTATACTGATCAATGAATATATGCTAACGTAACAAAGTTTTCACATCAATAAAGCAAACATAGCATCAACTGAACTACGAATGTAATGTACAACGACAAAACCTAACTTCCCTTATTCTTGAATAAACTGTTAACATTGACAAAGTTCCACACATAACAACAGTAAAGTAACTAACATAGCATACAATAACGTAACCTATTCAACAATTTCTCAAACATATCTCTAACATATCATTGTAATTTACATTAACATAGTAACATTTAACAAAAATTTATCATAACTTCACCTAATTATCATACAACAAAGTTTTAACATCAATAAAGCTAACATAACATAACCTGATGTAAGAATATAATGTATAACATCAAACCTAACATACCTTAAACGGAATAAACAGTCAACATTAACAAAGTACCATTCTTAACAACAGGGAAGTAACTAACGTTGCATACAGAACGTACCCTATTCACATTTTTTCAAACATATCTCTAACATATCACTATTATTTTACATTAACATAGTAACATTTAACAAAAATTTATTATAACCAAACCTAATTATCATACTGACCAACGAATATATGCTAACGTAAAGTTTTCACATCAATAAAGCTAACATATAACCTGAACTAAGAAAAATAATTTACACCCATAAACCTAACACACCTTAAACATGAATAAACAGTTAACATTAACAAAGTTTTATACTTAACAACAATAAAGTAACTAACATTGCATACAGAACGTACCCTATTCACACTTTTTCAAACATATCTCTAACAAATCACTGTTATTTTTACATTAACATAGTAACATTTAACAATAATTTACCATAGCCTAACCTAATTATCATACTATTAACAAGATATATGGTGACACGTAACAGTTTTCACATCAATAAAGCTAACATATCATAGCCTAAACTAAGAATATAACGCACAATGACAAAACCTAACATACCTTACGCTCGAATAAACTGCTAACAATAACAAAACCCCATGCCACAACAGTAAAGCAACTAACAATGCATACAGAACGAACAGGTACGAAGCTGATGTGGTAAATATTCATTTAAAATCAGTACTGCTGATGTTTATTTCTTTTTTTCAATTTTTCAAATTTTTATTTTTTATTTTTATTTTTATCTTTGTGAAAAAATATTATTTATTTTTAATTTTATTTCTTTAAAACTTTTTGTTTTTTTAAAAAAAAAACTTTTAGTTTTTTTAATTTCATTTCTTTAAAACTTTTTATTTTTAAAAAGCTTTTATTTTTTTTTAATTTTATTTCTTTAAAACTTTTTGTTTTTAAAAAACTTTTGATTTTTAATTTTATTTCTTTAAAACTTTTTGTTTTTTCTAAAAAATTTATTCTTTTTTTTTGTTTATAACATTTTTACACACCCTAAAACAGTAAATCAGTAAATCAGTAAATCAAACCACCCAACCTACACTCCTGTCCAAAAATAATTTATTAATCTATTGATCTATTGATCTATTGATCTATTGATATATTGATTCAAGTCATATTTTTTAGTAAAATTGTCATGTTCAACATACCCTAAATCAGTAAATCAGTAAATCAAACCTGCCATACCACACTGCCCACCTCATCCATGATCTATTGATCGATTGATCTATTGATCTATTGATCTATTTATTCAAGTCATATTTTTTAGTAAAATTGACTTGTTTTACATAACCTAAAGCAGTAAATCAGTAAATCAAACCATCTACCCTACTCTCCTCCCCATCTCCCACCCTCCCATGATCTATCGATCTATTGATCGATTTATTCAAGTCACATTTCGTGTATCATTTTGGATAAACATAACATAAAAACGTTCTTTATACACTGATCAACGAATATATGCTAACGTAACAAAGTTTTCACATTAATAAAGCTAACATAGGTTAATCGGGTCTAAGAATATAATGTACAACTACAAACCTAACACATCTCAAATCCGAATAAACGGGTAAAATTAAGAAAGTTTCACACTTAACAACAGTAAAGTAACAACATAGCGTACAAAAACGTAACCTATTCACACTTTGTCAAGCATATCTCTAACATATCAATGTTAATTTTACATTAACATTTTTTTTTACAGTTGTCATCACCAATCACGGGTGGAGCCTTATTCATGGAGAGGGGGTGTTACACGTCTCAGAAGCTCACCAACTAACACAAATTACGCAGATGAGCACAGACGCAAGCTTTGAAGTGAGGGAGATTAAATTGAGCAGGAAACACAGAAAATGGAAGAGAATTCCACAGAACAGAGGTGGCAGGAAAGAAGGAAGCACCGCAGGGAACTAGCCTGGGGTTACCAATATCCACACAAAACTCATGCGCAGACACAGCACCCCTTGTGCTACGCGGGTGTCGTAAATGTGGTGGTACGCGAGTGACAAGTTCCCTCGAGCACCTGCCGCTGCGGTACCTATAGAAAAGAGATAGAGAACCAACATCGCGCCGCAAAGATAGAGGGTCAAGTGAAGTGGAAAGTACGGAACAGTTTATAAGTTTTTTGGCCTTTGACTCGACCCTGTCCAAAAGTCGTGTGAAACCAGAGCCCAACCCCACCCCAGATATGAGAGCAGTACTTCATACAAGGGCGGATGAGGCCCTTGTATAGCTGGAGTAAATGAGAAGAGGAAAAAAAGTCTCGCAGTCTAAACAGAATTCCCAGTTTCTTTGAGGCCGCCCTAGCAAACGTTGTGATGTGAGGTTTCCAAGACATTTTTTGGTTTATGTTAAGGCGAAGGATGTTTATATTCAACAGGAGGGCTGAAGAACCGTCGAAAGGAATGGAAAGTTGGAAGGTGTTTTAGAGAGGGAGTTTTGGGTTTTTTAAGAATTAAATTTCACAAGGTTGAGAAAACCCCACCAGGAAATTCTATCCAGATCTGCGAGAATAGAATCTGAAAGATTAAGACGAGAGGCAATTTAAAAGAAGGAGAAGAATTGAAATGAGTTGAAGGAGAATGAAGGGTCAAGTCATCAGCATACGAGTGGATAGGTTAGATGTAACTGGTGAAAGATCATTAATAGAAAAGTAAAATTAAAGTAGGAATTAAGACAGAACCTTGAACACCACAATTGACAGAAAGAAGAAGTCGCCCATCAACAACATGATATTGAGCATTTGAGAGAAAACTGAACATAATAGTAGCAAATAGAAGGAGAAACCAAAGGAAGGAGCTTGGAGAGCAGTGACGCGTGCATACTCAGTCAAATGCTTTGGATATGTCAAGCGCCATCGCACAAGTCTCCCCATAGTTTCTAAGGGCGGAAAACCATAAATCAGTAAGATAGGAAAGTATATCGCCAGCGATCTCAGGCGCCAAAAGCCATGCTGGCGATCAGGCGTGAATGAATTCCAGATGATCTAAAAATGAGTTGAGAAAGGTTTCAAAGATCTTAGATAGAATACAAGTGAAAGAGCTATAGGGTGATAGTTAGAAGGATCAAGGCACATTTACCACCGGAACAGCTGGACATGTGCATTGCTTCAACACTGAGGAAAGTGTTAGTATTGAAACATAGAGAATATAGTTGAACGAGGGGAGGAGCCAGCACGGAAGCACACTCCCACAAAACACGGGGAGGAATGATTTCGGGCCACCCGCTTTAATAACGTTCATAGATTTCAGGGGCCCATGCACCCGATCAAATGTAATCACAGGCAAAGGGATAGGACACCTGAGAGGAGAAGGAGGAATAAGAGGAATGCCAAAATCATCCAGGGTTAAGTTAGAGGAAAATAGGAGGCCGAAGAGATTGGCCTTTTCATTTGGAGAATTAGCAACAGAACCATCAGAACGAATAAGAAGAGATGCACAGAAGTTGTTGGAGATGTTTTGGCAAGGCCAGAAAGATTTGTCAGTAGGAGAACCAAGGAGGTTAGCGCACTTTCGTTTAATGAAAGCCCGCTTTGCTCGTCAAAGAGTATCCCTGCAACGATTTCTAGCTGAATGAAAATTAGGAAGAGTGATAGTAAAACGAGAAATTTGCCACCCCCGATACGCACTGTCTCTAGCCTGAATGGCCAGAGAACAAGTACGATCGAACCATGGATTTTGAGGAGAGAAAGATTTAGTCGAAGAAGGAATGAACCTGCTCATCCCATCAACGATTACAGCTCCCACCTTATCGGCAGAAGCTGAAGCGCCATCAGAGTCAAAGCGGTCATTCCAATTAAAGTTAGCGTAGAAGCAACGCAATGCCTCCCAATCGGCGCGATTGGTGATGGTAATTAATATTCAACAAAAAGCTCACCCTAACCTTACCCAAGTACCATAATACCTAACGAATAAATACAAATATAGTAATGTTTTATACTCTGTAAAGCTAAACTATGAATATAACATACGTAACACATAACAACCAGACAAATAAACAGCTATCAATAACAACTTAACCATTGATCTATTGATTCAACTCGCATTTTGCGTATCAATTAGGTTAAACATTTAGGTTAAACATAACATAAAAACAAGTTCTTTATACACTAATCAACGAATACATGCTAACGTAACAAAGTTTTCACATTAATAAAGCTAACATAGCATCACATGAACTAAGAATATAATATACAACGACAAACCTAACACAACTTACGAGCAGTAGTAGGAAGGCTTTTTTGGACCCAAATTTTGCGGTTAACCCTCTGACCTTTTTTTGACCTCGACCTCTCTGGGCCTTGACCTTTGGGCAACCTGAATTTTTACCTTGACTTTTTTGGCCTTGACCTTTGGTCTTCCATGGGTCCACTAATTTTTGGCAACCCTATGTTTTTGGCAACCCTAATTTTTGGCAACTAATTTATGCAACCTTTCGAAGAAGGTTATAGCTGTTGCGCAACAACGTTCTGTACGTCCACCCTAATTTTTTCGACCAACCTTTGGTCTTCATGGAGTCAATTTTTGGCCCTACATTAGCCCCCTTTGAATATTGCCACGATGTTTTGCTGCAGCCTACACTGCTCACTCACCCTCCACTCACTTCGCAGCCACCTGGTCACTACACCTAGCCTACACTACACCTAGCCTCACAGCCTTCACCTGGCCTACACCTACACCTAGCCTCCACCCAGCCTTCACCTAGCGTGCACCTACACCTAGCCTACACCCAGCCTACACCTATCCTACACCTACACCTAGCCTCCACCCAGCCTTGAGCTCCCACCTTGCCTTTGGTAGGTATCTGTGCTAACATAAGTCATGTAGGTCCCTGACCTGTTTGGATCTGTCCTAACTTATTTCCAGCATCGGTCACACACACACACACACACACACACACACACACACACACACACACACACACACACGCACGCACTTACACTTATACATACATTCACTATTACACTTACTCCCTCATAGACACTTACATTTAAACTTATACACACGTACAACACACTGCCAACCCTTTGGTCTTCATCTGTTACAGCCCACCCTAATTTTAATACATCCCTAATAATTTTCTTTCTTTTTTCGACCAACTGCCCCAGGCTTCAGGGACAATTTTGAGGCAAATTTTTCAGTCAGCCCTTTTTGTATTCCAGGGTACAATTTTGACATTGTATCTTTTTCGACCCTTGTAGCTTTTTTGATGACTCAGATTTATTGATGGTTCATTTTGATGGTTCCCAATCACCGTAAGAAGTATCTAGAAGTTGTTCTGTGGTGTTCTATGAGTATTAGATGGGTGCCCAGGTGAGTCTGATGTGTAATGAGTGATAATGAGTGCCAATGAGGTGCCAAGTGAATGCCACATAGTGCCAACTGAGTGCCACATAGTGCCACTTTTTCAAGCCTTTTCCTAGCCTCCCTGAGCCTAAAATAGCCTGTGGGTGGCTACCTAGGTTATAGATATGAGGATTCTGATTGTATATTACAAGCTACTTGGGATGCTTCCTACTGTGGTAGTCTTTTTTATGGCCTATATATATATATATAAATATATATATATATATATATATATATATATATATATATATATATATATATATATATATATATATATATATATATATATATATATATATATATATATATATATATACATATATATATATATATATATATATATATATATATATATATATATATATATATATATATATATATATATATATATATATATATATATATATATATATATATATATTACTTGCACACACACCTACACACACACACTTTGACACTTATACACACATTCACTATGACATACACACATTCACTATCTGACACTTATAAGCGCTTACTAGCCGCCAGACACTTACTACAGCCCATATACACCGCTCCACACACACACACACACACAAATACACTTACACACTTACACTCCTCGATATTTTGATGCCTCAACTTTGATGCCTCAACTTTGATGCCTAAGCTTTGATGCCTCAACTTGATGCCTCAACTTTGATGGATTGATGCCGCAGCATTGATGCATTTTCTAACCTTTTCACAACCTTTTCTACCAGCCATCATAGAACAGGCTATAATATTGATGTCGTCCCCTAGGTCATAAGCTGAAGCGCCAGGACGCAGCAGCCGCCTTCAGCGCACCCCAGGGACACCCGCCGCGTTCCGCACCGCGTGCGCCCACCAGGCACCAATATTTCCGCGTAACCGCCGCCGCGTGGGCCGCAGGCGCACTCTTTTCGCGTACCGCCCGCCGCGCATGCGCCCGCAGGCGCAATATTCCCGCGCGAATGAAAAATATATATATATATATACTATGAGTCATTCATTTTATTTCATACTTAAACATATATAAAACATTTTCGCGACCCTAAAACTGTAACTCATTACAGACATCTTTTATATTTTACTTAATACTTTTAATTTATAAATTTTTAAAAATTGTATGCTAAGAAGAAAAAAACCAGAGTGTCGATATATAAACATTTTATTTTACCTGTGAAATTTTATTAAAAACATTAACATTACATATCCTTAAAGCAGTAAATCAGTAAATCAATAGAGGTGTTACCTAACACCTAAGGGATTAGTATGCTTTTGTTTTACTGTTTTACTGCTTTAACTCATATGTTTTACTGCTTTAACTCACATATTTATTAACATTACATACCTTAAAGCAGTAAATCAGTAAATCAATAGAGGTGTTGTTACCTAACCCCTTAGGTGTTAGTATGCTTTTGTTTTACTCGCTTCACTGCTTTAACTCATGTTTACTGCTTTAACTCATATGTTTTACTGCTTTAACTCACATATTTATTAACATTACATACCTTAAAGCAGTAAATCAGTAAATCAATAGAGGTGTTACATAGCAACAAGGGGATTAATATGCTTTTGTTTTACTGCTTTACTGCTTTAACTCATGTTTTACTGCTTTAACTCATATGTTTTACTGCTTTAACTCATATATTTATTAATATTACATACCTTAAAGCAGTAAATCAGTAAATCAATAAGAGGTACATAGCACCGGGGATTAGTATGCTTTGCTTTACTGCTTTACTGCTATACTGCTTTACTGCTTTGCTGTATTTTACTTTAACTCATATGTTTACTGCTTTAACTCATATGTTTACTGCTTTAACTCATATATTTATTAACATTATGTTTTAATTTTTTTATTTATTTTATTATTATTTTTATTTATTTTTATTATTATTTTTATTATTTTATTTTTATTATTATACTTAGTGTTATTTACTTCAGGCCTATTGTTATTATTATTTAGAACACACATACACACACACACACACACATACACACACACACACACACTCACTTACACAGATAACGAATAATTTATTAAGTATTTTTATTTTTATTTTTATTATTATGCACTTAGTGTTATTTTACTGCCTATTGTTATTATTATTTAGAACACACATACACACACACGCACACACACACACACACTCACTTACACATATAACGTATAATTTATTAAAACATATTTTTATTTTTTTATTATACTTAGAAGTTATTACTACATGCCTTTTGTTTTTAGAAATATTTAGCACACTCCTTCACACGTGAGCAATACACACACTCACTTACACATATATCGTATAATTTATTAAAACATTTTATGCTTTAATTAATGAATTATATTGCTCATTCCAATATATCTTTCCATATCTCAAAGAAGCTAAAAAATAATTAGTCAATCATTATGTTTGATCAAAGAGTTTTTTAAACTAGTAAGACACATTGTTTATAAATTTTATAACTATCAAGTTTTATAAACTTTTACTAAAATTTTATGAAATTTTATTAAAAACGTATATTTTACGTACCTTAAAGCAATAAAGCAATAACTACGTTAGGCCTACACCCCTCTACACCAAGCTATGCCACGTTTTGTTCTATTGACTTACTGCTTTACATCATCTTTAGCCATGTAATAAGTATAAAAATAACAAAATAGGTTCTTCTCTTCTAATGTATTTTATTAAAATCATTCTAGGATTTTATTTAAAATAACAATTATTCACTTACATTTATATTATTCGCTCGATGTTAACTAAAAATATTTCAAAGTTTTTTAAATAATTCGGATTTTCTTTATTATTATTATCTATGTACATTGACAATCCATCACGAGAAAACACAACAACCCGCACTTCTTAATGCAAACTGACCTCTCTCTGTGAAATTTGTTGAAATAACCACTTTATTTAGGTAGGAAAATCCTTTTTATTATCAGGGCAGTTAGGCCCTAATTCAGTCAAAATATATATTTCAAACTGACATTTTTCTGTAAATGTGATTGCAATACCTACGTTAGGCTAAGTAGACTAAATTTAGGATAACCTTTTGTATCCGGGCTAATTTAAAGCCTAATACCAGGTCAAAAGGTAATTCCAGTATAGACAAGAATCATTGTTATTATTATTTTTATAAATATATTTCAAACTGAAACATGCTGGATCGGTAAGATCCTTTAAGCAGGTGAGAAGGAAATGTTTTCCTTACTTGTGATTGGTCGGAGTAATCCTTATCTCTATATGACCTCGTATGTGATTGGTCGAGAATTATTTTATCATCTTTTTGGTTTTAAGGTATGTAAAAGCATGTTTTTTCATATCCTGAGCCTTACCTGTGATTGGATGAAAATTAACTTTGTTCTTTAAACTTGTATTTACTGATTTACTGATTTACTGCTTTAAATCACCAAACTATTACACTTTACTATGATATTTTATTCAAAAAACTTATTTTTATGTTATATTTGGATAAAACTTTGTTATGTTTGCAGTTATTCGTTAGTCTGTATGATAATTAAACAAGGTTATGATGAATATTTGTTAAATGTCACTGTGTCAATGTAAAATTAACATTGATGTGTTAGAGATATGCTTGAAAAAATATGAATAGGTTACGTTTTTGTACGCTCTGTTAGTTACTTTACTGTTGTTAAATGTGGAACTTTGTTAATGTTAACAAATTATTCGCTCGTAAGTTGTGTTAGGTTTGTCGTTGTATATTATATTCTTAGTTCATGTGATGCTATGTTAGCTTTATTAATGTGAAAACTTTGTTACGTTAGCATATATTCGTTGATTAGTGTATAAAGAACTTATTATTATGTTATGTTTAACCTAAATTATACTCAAAATGCGAGTTGAATCAATAGATCAATGGTTAAGTTGTTAATAATAGCTGTTTATTTGTCTGGTTGTTATGTGTTACGTATGTTATATTCATAGTTTAGCTTTACAGAGGATAAAACATTACTATATTTGTATTTATCCGTTTGGTATTATGGTACTTGGGTAAGGTTATGGTGAACTTTTTGTTGATTACCATGTTGGTGTAAAATTAACACCTTGATATGTTAGAATATCTTGACAAAGTGTAGATAGTTTACGTTTGTACCTATATTAGTTACTTTACTGTTGTTAAGTGTGGAACTTTGTTAATTTTAACAGTTTATTCGGGTTTGAGATGTGTTAGGTTTGTTGTTGTACATTATATTCTTAGACTGGATGATGCTATGTTATCTTTATTAATGTAAAAACTTTGTTACGTTTGCATATATTCGTTGATCAGTGTATAAAGAACGTTTTTTTGTTATGTTTATCCAAAATGATACACGAAATGTGACTTGAATCAATAGATCAATAGATCGATAGATCATTGGAGGGTAAGAGACGGGGAGTAGAGTAGGTTGGATGGTTTGATTTACTGATTTACTGCTTTAGGGTATGTAAAACATATAACAATTTTACGAAAAATATCACTAGATTAACAGATCAATAGATCAATAGATTAATAGATCAATAGATCATGGATGAGGTGGGCAGTGTGTTATGACAGGTTTGATTTACTGATTTACTGATTTAGGGTATGTAAAACAATTAAAATTTTACTAATAAATTTGACTTTAATCAATAGATCAATAGACCAATAGATCAATAGATCAATAGATCAATAGATTAATAGATTATGGTTGGACAGGAGTGTAGGTTGGGTGGTTTGATTTACTGATTTACTGATTTAGTGTATGTAAAAATATAAATTTTTACGTTATAAACATAAGAAAAAGAATTAATTTTTTAGTAAAAACAAAGTTTTAAAGAAATAAAATTAAAATTTAAAGTTTTTTTTAAAAAAAAACATTAAGTTTTAAAGAAATAAAATTAAAAATAAATAAAAGTTTTTAAAAAACAAAAAGTTTTAAAGAAATGAAATTAAAAATAAATAATTTTTTTTTTTTTTAAAACCAAAGTTTTAAAAAAATAAAAAAAAAAAAATAATTTTTTTTAAAAAAAAAAAAAAAAAAAATATTAAAAATTTGAAAAAATAATAAAAAAAAAATAAACAATCAGTGCAGTGCTGATTTGTTAAATGAGTATTTACCACATCAGCCTTGTACCTGTTCGTTCTGTATGCATTGTTAGGTACTTTACTGTTGTTAAGTATGGAACTTTGTTATTGTTAGCAGTTTATTCGAGCGTAAGTTATAGGTTTTGTCATTGTGCGTTATAATATTCTTAGTTCAGGCTATGATATGTTAGCTTTACTGATGTGAAAACTTTGTTACGTCACCATATATTCGTTGGCAAGTATTATAATTAGGTTAGGTTATGGTAAATTATTGTTAAATGTTACTATGTTAATGTAAAAATAAGAGTGATATGTTAGAGATATGTTTGAAAAATTGTGAATAGGGTACGTTCTGTATGCAATGTTAGTTACTTTATTGTTGTTAAGTATGAAACTTTGTTAATGTTAACTGTTTATTCGTGTTTAAGGTGTGTTAGGTTTATGGGTGTACATTATATTCTTAGTTCAGGTTATATGTTAGCTTTATTGATGTGAAAACTTTGTTACGTTAGCATATATTCGTTGGTCAGTATGATAATTAGGTTAGGTTATGATAAATATTTTGTTAAATGTTACTATGTTAATGCAAAATAACAGTGATATGTTAGGGATATGTTTGAATAAAGTGTGAATAGGGTACGTTCTGTATGCAACGTAAGTTACTTCACTGTATGGTACTATTAATGTTGTAGCTGTTTGTCCGTTTAAGGTGATGTTAGGTTTGATGTTATACATTATATTCTTACATCAGGTTATGTTATGTTAGCTTTATTGATGTGAAAACTTTGTTGTATGATAATTTGGTTAGGTTATGATAAATTTTTGTTAAATGTTACTATGTTAATGTAAATTACAGTGATATGTTAGAGATATGTTTGAGAAAGTGTTGAATTGTTTAGGTTTTTGTATGCTATATTAGTTACTTTACTGTTGTTATGTGGGAAACTTTTTCAAAGTTAACAGTTTATTCATGCACAAGGTATGTTAGGTTTTGTCGTTGTACATTATATTCGTAGTTCAGTTGATGCTATGTTTGCTTTATTGATGTGAAAACTTTGTTATGTTGCATATATTCATTGATCAGTATGATAATTAGACAAGGTTATAATAAATATTACTATGTTAAAGTAAAAATATCCATATATTTTGGAAAAAAGTGTGAGTAGGTTACGTTCTGCTCTCAATGTTAGTTACTTTACTGTTGTTAAGTATGGAACCTTGTTAATGTTAGCATTTTATTCGCGCTTAAAGCGTTTAAGGTTTGTCGTAGTACATTATATTCTTAGTTCAGATTATAACATGTTAGCATTATTGATGTTAAAACTTTGTTACGTTAGCATATATTCGTTGGTCAGTATGATAATTAGGTTAGGTTATGATAAATTTTTGTTAAATGTTACTATGTTAATGTAAATTACAATGATATGTTAGAGATATGTTTGAGAAAGTGTTGAATAGGTTACGTTATTGTATGCTATGTTAGTTACTTTACTGTTGTTATGTGTGGAACTTTGTTAATGTTAACAGTTTATTCATGCATAAGGTATGTTAGGGTTTGTCGTTGTACATTATATTTGTAGTTCAGTTGATGCTATGTTTGCTTTATTGATGTGAAAACTTTGTTACGTTAGCATATATTCATTGATCAGTATGATAATTAGACAAGGTTATGATAAAATTTTGTTAAATATTACTATGTTAATGTAAAAATATCCATGATATGCTAGAAAAAAGTGTGAGTAGGATACGTTGTGTCCTCAATGTTAGTTACTTTACTGTTGTTAAGTATGGAACTTTGTTAATGTTAGCAGCTTATTCGTGCTTAAAGCGTGTTAGGTTTTTCGTTGTATATTATATCCTTAGTTCAGATTATGACATATTAGCATTATTAATATTTTGTGTAACATTTTTTAGTCAGTATCAAAGAACTGATTTCTATGATATGTTTTTCTAAAATGACACTCGAAATATGACTTGAACCAATAGATCAGTAGATCAATAAATCAATAACTCAACAGATCAGGGGTTGGGGGGGAGGGAGGTGTGGCTTGATTTACTCCAGATTTACTGCTTTTGGGGTATGTAAAAATTCACTGTTTTTAAGTTTGTAAACATAAAAGAATAAAAAAAGTATATATATATATATATATATATATATATATATATATATATATATATATATATATATATATATATATATATATATATATATATATTATATATATATATATATATATATATATATATATATATTTAAATTTTCTGTATCACTGTTACATTCTGAGAAAGATGCATACCAAATTTCCTAGTTCTATGTCAATATTCAAGGTTTTATTGCACAGTCCCATCACCAAGGGGGGCGTGGTGTCATTTTACCTCTTCTGTATCGATGTTACATTTTAAGAAGGCTGTATACCATTTCATCGTTCTATACCACTGGTATTTTAGAATTTTAGCTCTAGGTGGTGCGGTGTCATTTTACATCTTCTTAATAGTTGTTACATTATAAGAAGGCTGTATACCAAGTTTCATCGTTCTATGTCAATATTTAAAGATTTGGGGCACAGCCTCGTCACTTAAGAAGACTGTATACCAAGTTACATCGTTCTATGTCGATATTCAATGTTTTAGGGCACAGCCCTTTCACCTAGAGGTCGCGGTGTCATTTTACATCTTCTGTAAAGTTGTTACATTATAAGAGGCTGTATATCAAGTTTCATCGTTCTAAGTCAATATTCAAAGTTTTGGGGCACAGCCCCGTCACCTAAAGTGGGCAGTGTCATTTTACCTCTACTGAATATTTGTTACATCCTAAGAAGGCAGTATGCCAAGTTTCGTCGTTCTGTCAATATTCTAGGTTTTGGGGGGGCCAGTACCACCCTTTGGGGTGTCCGCGGTAATTTTACCTCTTCTACAAAGAGTGTATCTTATAAGAAGGGCATATACCGAGTTTCATCATTCTAGGTCAATATTCTAGGTTTGGGGGTCAGTACCCCCCATTGGGGCCCTTGGTCATTTCACCTCGTCTACAACGAGGATACCTTATAAGAAGAACGTATATCAAATTTCATCGTTCTATGTCAATATCCAAAGTTTTGGGGCACAGCCCCTACACAATGAGGGCGTAGTGTCATTTTACCTCTTCTACAACGGGTGTACCTTATAAGAAGGCTGTATACCAGGTTTCATCGTTCTACGTCAATATTTCAGGTTTTGGGGCCAGTTACCCCCTCTTGGGCGCCCAAGGTCATTTGTCCCCCGCCATCTAAATGCATCTCAGAAAGACGTATACCGAGTTTCATCACTCTACGTCAATATTTCAGGTTTAGGGTCCAGCAGCGGGTCAATCGGTCATTTAATTGGTTACACCTAAAGAAACATCCATAAGAAGGCTGTATGCCAAGTTTCGTCGTTCTATGTCAATATTTCAGGTTTGGGGGTCGACAACCCCCATTAGGGTGCCATCGGTCATTTTACCACGGTTGCACCTAAGATACATCCTAAGAAGGCTGTATACCAAGTTTCATCCTTCTAGGTCAATATCCCAGATTTTGGGGCCACGTGTTTATAATAATAATAATAATAATAATAATAATAATAATAATAATAATAATAATAATAATAATAATAATAATAATAATAATAATAATAATAATAATAATAATAATAACAATAATAATAATAATAATAATAATAATAATAATAATAATAATAATAATAATAATAATAATAATAATAATAATAATAATAATAATAATAATAATGAGTCGGAGTCGGAGTCGTAATAATAATAATAATAATAATAATAATAATAATAATAATAATAATAATAATAATAATAATAATAATAATAATAATAATAATAATAATAATAATGACTTCTAAAATTTCGTCAGGAGCTGACTTCCACTGGAGCCCTAAACAGATCAACACAGACCGCTATCGGAATCGGAACCGGACCCGGAAACGGAGGCGGAACCAGAGGCGGAACGCGTGGCGCAACCGCGGTGACGGCCGCGCGCTCAGTAGTGATTGCGACTACAGCGACAGCTGCGACAGGAACGAAGCTAACGCTGACGAAGAAAATGAAAAAAAATAAAAAAAAAGAAAACTTAAAATGAAAATAAATAATAATAATAATAATAATAATAATAATAATAATAATAATAATAATAATAATAATAATAATAATAATAATAATAATAATAATAATAATAATAATAATAATAATAATAATAATAATAATAATAATAAATAAATAAATAAATAAATAAATATAAATAAAAAATAAAAATAAATAAATAAAAAAAGAATAAAAAGAATAAAAATAAATTAAAATGATAATTACGAGACACGTTATCGCGTTCTTATCAGTCGGCGTGTTTGATCACTGATAACGGGTGCATGTTTACTGATAAGAACACTTAGTGTCGGCATCCTTTGGTCATCTACGAACCTGTCCTGTAACTACTACTTTCATCAGGAGTATTAATCACAGATCTATCAGAGCGAATATAGAAGGAAAGGTATGCTAACTGATGTTTCCAGAAATAATTTAGCAAGAGATCAGAAATACTTTGCAGTATGAAGACCAAAAAGTTCAGCTCACTCCATCTTAGTAAAAACAAGCTTATCCTGTTGAGCAACAATTCTGCAACGTGTTCAATCTAACTTAAAATTGTGAGAGTGACACGAGAACATGGGTTCTTTCACTCCAGATACGAATTATATTTAGGCTGAGAAAAACGAGAATGAGTTTAATCGAATAAAATTTAGTTAATTAAATAGAAATGAGCCTGTTATTTTCATCATGATATGAATCATACTTTTAATTCAGAAAAAAGGCTATTTCCCAATGAAAAAGCATAAATCTTTCATCTGATTGTTTACCAACTCCATCCAGTCATAAATGGAATAGTGTTAAAATTTTTAAAAACAAATGAACAACTAACAAGCTTATCAAAATTAAGAGTTTACCTATAATATGGAAAATGGCATATTTATAGAAGAGACCTAATGCTGAAACACGGATCAATTACTAAATAATTAATTAAGAATTATTCGGAATCTGTGGGTTCTATAATAATTTCACACAGATCGTTAAAAATACTGATCCACCACACTCTATTTCCTCACTCAATTTACAGTGTTAACCCCTTTAGTGAGATTCATATTGAAATCTTTAAATTTATCATCGAGAATCTCATGTTTTATGAAGATGAAACTGTTCAGGATGTTGAGTAATTTGTCCTACTTGGAAGGGTAGCAAAAACATTATACTGTACTGATAGATGGAGATTTTTAAGCGTCTAATAGCCAGGTTTGGAAATCTAGATGGTCTATGAGTGTTGCTGAAATGTTAATATTTATGTGAACATACTTCTTCCCGTTTAGAGAATGTTCTGATTTTCCTGGATTTTGGTGACTGGAATCACCAGCCAGATTTTTAAATTTGAACATAGTTTTTGAAATTTCAGCAAATTTGATGAAATAAAGTGCAAGATGCAGCATTTGGAAACCATAAAAACTTCAATTTGAATGGTTTTAATCTCTTAGCCGATCAACGTGAAAATTTTAAACATTGAGCAATTGGAGGATGTACACCTTTTTTTTATATAAATAAATTTATACACTTATCCAACTGTTTGCCAAAATTTTACAGGTCTAATTTTTATTTAATTTTCAAATTTTACCATTAATTAAAGGTAAAACAGTTTAGTCTGGGTGACATTATCTAAATACTCTAATAATATTATTTTATTAGTAAGAATAATAATAAAATGTATCGAAAAACTATAAAATCCTCTTCACTTCATTTTATAATTGTTTGTTTGCTAGAAGATTTAATTTTGAATCAAAGATCATAGCAGAATTTCATTAATAGATTCATCCTTACATATAAATCACAGTTTCAAATAATTTCTTGTATAGGATCTTGAGCTTCTCAAAGTATATATAGAATTTTTTTAGCTTTTTATAATAAAACAGGCAGTTTAGACTAAAAATAACAAATAACGTTTTAGAGCTTTGTTTCCCTGAGTTTTATTGCCCAGTTCGATATGATGGAAAAATTGGGGAA
>JABUQX010123910.1:0-29188 GCA_015478945.1 Trachelipus rathkii | reverse complement strand
TTTAAAAAGAGATTAGACATGTATATAAATGACTCTGGTATTAAATATAGGTAATATTCATTGATGCTCTTTTTTAGCAATATTTAATTGGGATCTTGTCTTGAATAATGATTATATTTTTTAAATAAAAAAAAATAACATAAAATAGTTCGCTTGGATTTATTTGGACTCTTAAAAATTTACCGTTTCACACGTACCACGCGCTTCTGATAGTCAAATGGCTGCTATGTTTATTTAAGAAGCAACACGTGTCATCAATAATAAATATGACTGTGGTTAGGTACTAAATACATTGTTTGAAGTGACATCTTTTTAACTTTAAATTGAATGCGCCAAAGACAGGGATAGTTAGTGGATATAAAGTTACTCTAAGAATAATTAACATCTTTACTAAGTTAAAAGAAATATTTACACATAATGAATTGTATATTTTAAAATGCATTTTTCAGAAAGAAAAATAAAATACTCCAATTCAAGTTTTAACCCGATCCTTGGTTTAATCTAAAATTCGGGTCGAAGGGAAATTCCGGTACATCTTTAGTAAACCTAAAAATAATTCAATGAGCCAAATACATTCAGAATGATCATTTTTATTTATTTTTTTTTACTAAAAAAATTTATCTTTATTTATATACCATAAATGAACCTTTGCACAATACATACAGCGCAATTGTCAGTTAACATTGTAGTAAAAATCAGTAAATCAAGTACTTGACCTCCATACCCTCCTAGCCCCATGAATCATTGATCTATTTGACTCATTGATTCTGATTACTATTGTTCGAAGTCTATTTGTTAATCATTTAACACAGAGACTTTTATTTATTTTGTTTGTTGTCAAAATCTTCCATTTTACTATAAATAATTTTGTATTATTTGTAATTTGTTTTCTCCAATATTTTTTTTCTTAATAAAAAATTTAATTCCTATTCATGTTTATAACTTAAAAAAATTTACATTTTTACCATACCTTAAAGCAGGTAATCAGTAAAGGTGACCTCATTACCCTCATACCCACAAATTGGACTCTCTATTATCTACTTATCTTATTGATCTATTGATTTCAAGTTATATTTGTATAACCATAACACAAAACTTTTATTTTGTTCTATTCTCCTTTTTAAAAAAAATTTTTAGTCTCCCCCCGCTTTAACTTATCGGTATACTCCTTTAAATACCTTTTGGCGGCGGGTATTGAGATAGCCCCTAAAGCTAAGTAATCAGTTATGTTTGTTTCCTTAGCATGCAAGAGTTCTCATAATTACCTGACCGTCCATGACCCATAACCTACCCTTCCAGATCTATCATCATTATAATCTATTGATCTATTATATTTCAATCAATATTCCCGGTGGGGTATATAACATAACATCCAAGATACTCTTTAGTTTATTTTTTTTGAGGGGTGTTTCTCATAAACTTTTCTTTTTCTTACTTATAAGAAAATTGTTATTATTTTTTAATTGCTTTAAACTATTTTGTTTTACTAAAAAATTTAGTCTTTTTATGTTGGTGATAACGTTTAAAGAGAAATTACGAGTTTACATACCTTGAAGGCAGTAAATTCAGTAGAAGTTCAAACTGCCTATAACCCTCCATACCTTTCTGTAGTCAGTGGATCTTGATTGATCTATTGATGTCTTATTGGTCATAGTGAGTCTTGATCTATTGATTTCAGTCCATTATTTTGTAGTAACAGAACACAAAATTTATTTATTTGTTTTTGTTTCTTTAGAAACTTTTCGGTTTTACTAAAAAATTTATTTCTTTCTATGTTTATAACTTAAAAAAAAATTGGTGCATAGTTACATACCTTAAAGCAGTAAAACAGTAAATTAGTAAACCAAACTGTAGTGCGCGAGCGCGAGCGATCCTGTCCATCCGTTGTCTATTGATCTATTGATCTATGATTCAATTCATATTTGGTTATAACATTAACACAAAACTTGATTGTTATTTTTTGTTTTCGTTTCTTGCCAATTTTTACTAAAAATATTATTCTTTTTATTTTTTTTTATGACTTAAAAAAAATTTGCATTATAATACCTTTAAAGCAGTAAATCGTAAAATCAGTAAACCAAACTGTATCCAGCCATCTCGTATCCGCTTCCATGATCTGTTGAAACATCAAATTGTATCAAGGACATATTTTGGATAAACATAACACAAAACTTTTATTATTTTGTTTTGTTCTTTTAAACTTTTCGTTTGTACTAAAATTTTTTTTTTTTTTGTAATATTGATAAAACGATTAAGAAAAAAGATTTGAATTTACATACCATGTAAATCAGTAAAATCGAAATACGGCGTAAATCAACTCCCTCCATATTTCGGTCATACCATGACATGATCTATTGATCTAGTTGATCTATTTGGAGTCTATTTGATCTATTGAAGTCAAGTTCATACTGTGTCTGGACTATTGATAGCACGCAGCAACAAAACTTTTATTGATTTTAGTTTTTGGTGTTTCGTTTAAAAGACTTGTCCCGGTTTTTTACTATAAAAAGTTTATTCTTTGTTATGTTTTAAGAAACTTAACATTTTTTGGCATAGTTTACATACCTTAAAGCCAGTAATCAGTTAAATCAGGGCTAAATCAAACTAACTCGCATACGCATGGAGATCCTTCTTGAGTTATGCATCTGGTTGATCTATTGAATCTTTGATCTATTGATTTCAAGTGCACTAGTTTTGTGAATAACTGGAAGCACAAATACCTTGTATATTACTTGGTTTTGCTTTCTTTAGATGACATATATTTGTTGTTAGCTATAAAAATTTAGGTTATGTTGGTGTTTAATTTTGCGTTAAATATTTTGTTTTTTACTAAGGTAAGAATTTTATTCTTTTTACTGTTTGTATTAACGTGAAATTATATGTTGACATGAGTTTACATACCCTAAAGCAGGTAAATCAGTAAATCAGGGTAAATCAAACCGGCCCTCCATACCCCTGATAACCCACTTCTCGTATCTATTGCTTCTATTGATCTAGTTGATCTATGGATGTCAAGTTATATTTGGCATTAGGAACAGGCGCTTATGTTACCGCAGTTATCCATGTAATGTCGTATGCTTTCTTTAAAGCATTATTGTTCTTAGGAAGTTGTAGTTTATCCACGCAATGGGCGGTGAGCATTTTGTTTTAGCTAAAAAATTTATTCTTTTTATTGGTATAACTTAAAATTTTTTTTTGCATATTACATTACCTAAGACATAAATGCCAGTAAATCAAGTAAGGATCATTAACTGTTGCCCTCCATACCCCTCATTTCTTCTGTGGATATTTATCTATTGAATCGTATTGATTCTAGGGGTTGATTTCAAGTCGTATTGTTAGGGTGATTAACATAGCCACAAAAAACTTTTATTTATTTTTGTTTTTTTTCTTTAAACAGTTTTCTTTACTAAAAAAATGTATTCTTTTTATGTTGTATAAACTTTAAAAAGAGAATGCAGTATTTACTATTTACCTAAAAGCAGTAAATCTCTCATGTAAGGATCAGTTAAAGCAGTAAATCAGGAAATCAATAAGCAGTAATCCAGTAAATCATTAAATCAGTACGAATTCAGTAAATCAGTAAATCAAAACTGCCCTCCATACCCTCATAAACTTTCAGTGATCATTGATCATTGATCTAATGATTCAAGTGATTTATTGATCTATTAAAAACTGATTCAAGTCATAGTTTTTACTACAAAAAAAAAACTTTTATTTATTTTGAACTATTTCTTTAAAAATTTATTTTCCCAAAAATTATTTATTTTGTTTAATTTAAACTTAAATATTTTGTTTTTACTAAAAAAAGTTATCATTTTTATGATTATAAACTTAAAAATTGCATTTTTACATACCTTAAAGCTGTAAACCAGTAAATCAGTAATCAAACTGCCCTCCATACCTCATACCCGATCTGCTGATCTATTGATCTATTGATCTATTGAATCTTATTGATTCAAGTCATATTTTGTATAACATAACACAAAAACTTTTATTTATTTTGTTTTGATTTTCTTTAAACTTTTCGTTTTTACTAAAAAATTTATTCTTTTTATGTTTATAACTTTAATTTTTTTGCATAATTACATACCTTAAAGCAGTAAATCAGTAAATCAGTAAATCAAACTACCCTCCATACCCTCAACCCTTCTGTGATCTTATGATCCTATTATTCCAAATCATATTTTTGATACATTAACACAAAAAACTTTTATTTATTTTGTATTTGATTTCTTTAACTTTCTTTTTACTAAAAATTATTTATTTTTGCTTATTCTGTTTAAAATATTTTGTTTTAATTAAAATTTCTTTCTTTTTATGTTTATAACTTAAAAAAAATTTACATTTTTTACATACCTTAAAGCATAAATCAGAAACAGTAAAATCAAACTGTATCCAGCTTACCCTCCTTACCCTACATGATCTATTGATCTATTGATTCAAGTATCTTTTTGTATAACATAACATAAAAATAAATTCTTTGCTGTGGTTGTTTCTTTAAACAAGTCATATTTTGTATAAATCAGTTGATGTTGTTGTTGAAATGCTGCGTTTGTTGTTGTTGTTGTTGTTGTTGTTGTTTTGTTGTTGTTGTGTTGTTGATTGTTGTTGTTATGTTGTTGTGTTGTTGCGTAGAATATTTGACACATTCAAGTTACATGAAAATCTAACAATACTATATCATTAATCTCTAAAATATCTAAAGTTAATTTATCATGCGCATTTGAATGTTTTTATAATAATTCGCATAGATCATTTGTTGGTTTTCAACGATTATCGAGGTTTTTACCCCTAGTTTCGATGGTTTAAATCCGTCATTCTACGTGCTCTGTCTGTGACTGAAAAATATACATCGAAAAGAAAAATTATAATACATTCGTTCGACTATATTGCTGTAGTGAGGGCCATAATTGGACGAACTGGTATACTGAAACTGGAAAAATATATATATTAGTACTATTATATATATATTTAATATATATATATATTATATAATAATATAATATTTATATATATATAATATTATATATTCCTCTATAGCAATATATATTTATATAAACTTTAAAAATTTATTTTAAAATAAAATTATAAATTCTTTTTATATTCATATAATATATATATATATTTTAATTTTAAAAAAATTTTTTTTTTTTTTTTTCAAGTTTCCAGTCTTTCCCAGGAATATCCAATTTTCCAAGTGCCAGAAGTCACGGTCCAATCCAGGTTCCTGGACATCCTCCAGTAGATTCCAGTGGTGATTTCCTAGGATCTCCAACAGCGGCCTGCAATATAATGGACCCTCCTTTTACCTCCGGTAGTCGTTATGTGGATCGAACGAAATGTTAGGTGAAGGTAATGTTTCTTTATCAGTATTTCATTAGTTTTTTCCTATATCATTTCACACTCCAGAGCACTCGTTTTGTGTGTATAAGTGACGATTTCTTTTATTTTAACATTCGTAGAATTACCTCTGTTAGACATTTAAAAAATGTAAATTTTTGAACCATCAAATTTTGAGAGCTGTAACTTCTATTCTAAGGATGTCAAATATGGCTAATTTAATTAAACATTAATTTTTAGAGACTTTTAGTTTATGTTTTTGTATCCGTTTGTATTTTCATTTAACTTGAAACTTTCTGATTTTCCTTTACTGCTTAACAGTCTAACTCTTAATCAGACAATAACAAACGAACAGACAACAACGAGACATACAACAACCAAACAAAACGTTATGTCATTTCCCAACACATATCTATCAACCTTATTTGGTGTATATTACTTATACTTGTTTGCAGAATTTACAATATCAGAATTTATTTTATGTATTGCATTTATATCAAAAAGATACTGAATCACCGTGAGAAGATCAGATTAGCATTTCAATAGATCAATAGATCATGTGGTTCCTATAAGGTAGAGCGATGGTGTAGTCTGGATGTAACCCAGTATTGAATTTACCTGACTTTTCATAACTCCTTTAACTGTCTTTTTAATGTATTGTCGTATATGTGTAAGATTTTTTTGTAGAGTTTAATTAGAAAACTAAATTTTAATTAAACAAAACAGAGCTTAAACAATAATGGAAATAAGCAAGATATACATAAACATCAATTTTAGTCAGTCGTTAAAATTTGAAGGAAAATCAGAAATCAAAATAAATAAAAGTTTTTGTGTTATGTTATTACAAAATATGACTTGAATAAATTGATCAATAGATAAGTAGAATCTGTATTTTTCGTTTTTGAGTCTTTAGTAGATCACAGAAGGGCTAAGGAGGGCTGTTTTTTGATTTACTGATTTACTGATTTTACTGCTTTAAGGTATGTAAATATGCAAAAAAAATTTAAGCTTATATAACATAAAAAGAATACATTTTTTAGTAAAACGAAAAGTTGAAAGAGTCTCAAAAATGCTAATATACAAAAGTATTTCCTGTGTATACAAAAGATACAGGATCAATATTAGATTCAAAGTATCAAATAATACTCAATAAGGTCAATTAGTATACAGAATGATATTACGGTGTAATGAGAGTCGGGCAGCTTTCGGAGTTTAACTTTGTTGGACTGATTTACTTGTCTTTATTTGGTTATAATTGTTAAATAATCGCAAATTTTTAATGTAATAAACAAAAAAAGAAAACTTTTTTTTAATATATAAACAAAATATTTATTCACATAGTAAAAAATTTTAAAAAATAAAGTAAATGTTAAAAAACAAAAATGTTAAAGAAAACAAAAAACAAAAAAATAAAAGTTTTTGTTTATGTTATACAAATATGACCTGACATCAATAGATCAATAGATCAATAGAACAATAGATCAATTAGATTAATAGTTATCAATAGATTCACAGGAAAGACTACTGGTGAGTGAATAAACATCATTGGTTTATACTGAATTTACTAATTTTTACTGTTTTCCAGTATTATGAATTTAATTTGCTCCATGTAAATATATCCTTTACTTGCTTTACTGATTACTGATTCTAGACTTTAGTTGGGGTATTTAAATTGTCCGAAGTTTCAGAAATGAGAAAAGAATAATTTTTTTTTAGTATAAAACAAAATGTTTATAAAGAACAAAACAAAAATAAAAAACGTTTTTGTTAAAGGTATACTATAATATACTTGAATCAATATGATCAATAGATCAATATATCTCAATAGATCAAAGATGCACAGAAAATTATCGAGGTAGGAGGGCGTATGATTTACTTATTACTGATTTGCTGTTTAAAGGTATGTAAATATGCAAATTTTTTTAAAAGTTTTAAACATATAAAGTATATAAATTTTTTAGTAAAAACAAATATTTAAAGCAATATAAACAAAATAAATTTAAATTTTTTGAGAATAGTATAAGGTGTTTAAAAGAAACCAAAACAAAAAAATAAAAGCTTTGTGTTATGTTAATTTATATGGCTTTTGTATTCAAATCCCTTTGTATTATAATACTCTCCCATTTTGGGGTCAGAGGGGTATGAGGGTATCCCGGCTCGATTATTGGAGGGTTCGTTTGATTTACTATTACTGATCTTATCGTGGCTTGTAGGTATGTAATTATGAATCAATCTAGATTGAATTATAAAACAGTGAAGAAAGATTCATCCGGTGAGTGTTTATAAAAGAGGAAATATTTAAAGAATAAGTTAAACTACACAAAAAAAAATGTTTTCATAGTTAAAAAAATAATGTTTAATGAATCCAACGACATAAATAAAATGTTAGGTTTAATCCATCACAAAATACTTCTGATTAATAGAATCGATACTCAATGATCAATAGACAATAGATCGGTTATGTAGGCATATGATGGTATGGAGTTAGTTTTTTGTATTTTACTGATTTACTATTTACTGCTTTAATATTGATTTAATATGCAAAAAAAAATTTAATATAAACATAAAAGAATAAATTTTTTAGTAAAAAAAACGAAAGTTTTAAAGAAAAACCAAAATTAAAAAAATAAAAGTTTTTGTTTTATGTTATATACAAAATATGACTTGAATCAATAGATCAATAGAATCAATTAGATCATTGATGTATGAGGGTTTCATGGATGTTCAGTTTGAAATTTACTGATTTATGATTTAACTGCTTTAAGGTTATGTAAATATGCCAGAATTTTTTAAGTTAATAAACATTTAAAAAGAAAATTTTTTTAGTAAAAAAATCGAAAAGTTTAAAGAAACAAAACCAAACAATTAAATTAAAAATGGTGAAATGCTGAAACATATATGACTTGAATCAATAGATAATAGACATGCAAAAAGATCAGTGAGGAAGGCTGCATACAGTTTGTTTACTTGATTTACTATTCTATGCTTTAAGTATGTAAATATGCAAATTTTTTTTAAGCTTATATAACATAAAAAGAATACATTTTTTATTAAATTATAAAGTTTTAAAGATAAAACAAACAGAATAAATAAAGATTTGCTTATTAACTAAAATAAGATTAAATCAATAGATCAATAGACTCAATAGACAATAAGATCATGGAAGGGAGTAGGGTGTGTGGGCATTATAATTTACTGATTTACTGCTTTTAGGTATGTAAATATGCAAATTTTTTTAGTATAAACATAACAAGAAAGTACAATTTGGAGGAACATCATTAAGTTTAAAAACGAAACAAAAATAAATAAAAGGTTTTGTTTTATTCTATACAAAATATGACCTTGAATCAATAAGATCAATAGATCAATAATCATGGAATATCTAGGAGATGGCGATACAGTTTTGTTTACTAATTACTATTACTGCTTTAAGTATTAAATATGCAAATTTTTTTTAAGTTTAACTAGAAAAAAATAAAACTTTTTCTTGAAAAACGGATGTTGACAAACAAATCAAAATAAATAAAAGTTTTTGATATGTTATTAAAAATGACTTGAATCCAATAGATAATAATTCAATAGATTCAATCAGATCAATACATCAATAGATCATGAAGGGTATGAGGAATTGAGGCAGTTTGAATATTATCTGTATTTACATGATTTACGCTTAAGTTATTTAAATATGCAAATTTTTTTTAAGTTAAAACATTAAAAGGAAAAATTTTCTTAGTTAAAAAAAACCGAAAAGTTTAAAGAAAACAAACAAAATAAATAAAAGTTTTTGTGTTATGTTATACAAAATAGAACTTAATCAATGATCAATAGATCAATTATAATCCAATAGATCAACTAGATCAATAGATCAATGATCACGAATGGGTAGGAGGGTATTGGAGGGCAGTTGTGATTTACTGATTTACTCTTTAAGGTATGTAAAAATGTAAATTTTTTAAGTATAATAAAACATAAAAGAATAAATTTTTTTGAGAAAAGACAAAATATTTAAAAGCCAAATTAAACAAAATAAACAAATTTTTATAGCTTAAAAACGAAAAGTTTAAGATATCAATATATCTATAAAATATAATAAAAAGTTTTGTAGTTTTTTTTTAAAATCATGACTTGAATCAATAGATCAATAGATCAATAGTATCAATAGATTAATTGATCATGGAGGTGTCCTTATATAGGTTATTACTGATTTACTGATTACTGCTTTAAGGTATTATAAAATATGCAATATTTTTTAATTATAAAACATATAAAGAATAATTTTTTATAAAAACATAAAATAAATAAAAATTTTGTGTTATATTAAAATGTAACTTGCGACAATAGATCAATAGATCAATAGATCATATATCAATAGATCAATAGATAGGGTATGGATGGCAGTTTGATTACTGATTTACTGCTTTAAGATATTAAAAATGTAAATTTTTTCTAATGTTAAAACATAAAAAGAATAATTTTAAAGCAAATTAAACAAATAAACAAATTCTTTACTAGTAAAAAACGAAAAGTTTATAGAAACAAACACAAAAAATAAAATAAAAGTTTTGTGTTTATGTTATACAAAATATTGACTTGAATCAATAGATCAATAGATCAATAGATTCATGGAAGGGTAGTAGGGTATGGAGGTCAGTTTGATTACTGATTTACTGATTTACTGCTCTTAAGGTATTTAAATTATGCAAAATTTTTAAAGTTATAGAAACATATAAGAATAAATTTTTTAGTAAAAACAAAAATAAATAAAGTTTTGTGTTATGTTATACAAAATTATGACTTGAATCAATATGATCAAATAGATCAATAGATCAAGTAGTGGTAGGAAGGATATAGGATCAATTATGGAGGCCGTTTGATTTATGATTTATCTGATTTACTGCTTTAAGTATGTAAAAATGTAAAATTTTTAGTTATAAACATAAAAGAATAAATTTTTTAGTAAAACAAAATATTTAAAGCAAATTAAACAAAATAAATAAATTTTATCAGAAAAAAAACGAAAAGTTTATAGAAAACAAACAAAAAAATAAAAGTTTATTTTATGTTATTACAAAATAGACTTTGAATCAATAGATCAATTAGATTCAATAGGATCATGGAGTAGAGGGTATGGATGCAGTTTAACTTTACTGATTTACTGCTTTAAGTATGTAAAAATATTGCAAAATTTTTAATTATAAGCCATAAAAAGAATAAATTTTTGTAGTAAAAAACAAATGTTTAAAGAAAACAAAACAAAATAAATAAATTTTTATAGTAAAAACATAATGTTTAAAGAAAACAAAACAAAATAAATAAAAGTTTTTGAAGATATGTATACAAAAAATATTACTGAATCAATAGATCCAATAGATCAATTAGATTCAATAGATCATGTGAAGTATGAGTATGGAGTTTGTTTGAATTACTAATTTACTGGATTTTATCTTTAAGGTATTAATATTACAAATATTTCTTAAGTTTATTAAACATGAAAAGAATAATTTTCAGTAAAAACAAAAATGTTAAAGAAAACAAAAAACAAATAAAAAAGCTTTTTGTGTATGTTATACAAAATATACTTGAATCAATAGGTGTTTTAAGATCAATAGATCAATAGATCAATAGATCATGGAAGGGTGGGAGGATGGCTGGAGGGTAGCTTGAATTACTGACTTACTGATTTACTGCTTTAAGGTGTGTAAAAATGCAAATTTTTTAAAGTTATATAACTTTAAAACGCTAATGGTACTTACATACGTATATATATCTATATATATATATATGAAACCAAAATTAAAGATAACCAATAAATAAAAGTTTTGTTGTATGTTATACAAAATAATGGATAATCAATAGAACAATAAGTATCAATTAGATCAATAGACAATAGGATCAATAATCAATGGAGGGATGAGGTATGGAGGGCCATGATTTACTGATTATATTTACTGCTTTAAGGATGTAAAAAATGCTAATTTTTTTACGTTATAAACAGAAAAGAAAAATTATAAAACAGAAAAAGAAATAAATTAAAAAAAAAAAAAAAAATTTAAATTGAAAGCAAAAAGTAAAAACATAAAGAATAAATGTAAAATGAAACTAAAAAAAAAGTTAGAAAATTAAAAAAAAAAAAAAAAAAAAAAAAAAATTAAAAATTTAAAATAAAAAAATGAAAAATAAAAAGTTAAATAAATTTAAATGAAAAATAAAAAATAAAAAATAAAAATAAAAAAATAAGTAAATATAAATTAACTTTTTACAAAATACATAAAGGAAGCGGAAATTGTATATATAATACACGCCTTAGAAATTCCCAAAGACATGTCGGTTAATGACTTGATATATAATATTATATTATAATAATAAAATAATATTTGTTCATTAATAATTATTTACCATTAATAAATACATATTTATTAAGATTTAATAACCTTATTACATTAAATATATAATTATATATATATAAATATATATATAAATACTATATATATATATATATATAGGTGTGTGTGTTATTTGTATGTGTGTTTGTGTATGTGTTATGTGTGTTTATATTAGGCTTAATATATATATATAAATATATATATATATGATATATATATATATATATATATATAATAATTATTTATATATATTATATATATATATTATATAATATAATATAATACAATGTATGCTGTGTTTTTGTGGTGATTCATATGCTTGTACCTGTTGTAATTTTATATTGTGTTTATTATGAATAAAATTTTAAGAATTAAGAACAAATTATTAATATGCCAAACCTACATATTCTTCGTAATGTATTTCCCCTCTTTTTCATGCTCAAATGTCATAAGAATTATGGGCATACAGATTCTTTCCTTATTAGTCATTCATTACAAAGGGTAAAAAAGTATATTTAATATTGCAGCCTCCATTCATTGTGCACAAATTGAACGCTGACGAGGGGTCCAAATGATTAAAGTCTAATGACGTAGGAATGGCTGTAAAAAAATGATCCGAAAGAGCCGGAAACGCGGAAAACTGCGGTGAAAACGTATCGAGCGAAGGCTCAGGCTCTGGCTCCGGTTCCGGAATCGAAATCTACGGTAAAAAAATATATACAATCGTACCTGAAAAATAATAAAACATACCAAAATTACAAACATTCCAGAAAAAAATATAATAAAAACATACCAGCATTCCAGATGTTCCAGATAAATCTACGGAATCTGGAATGCTGGAAAATGCTGGTTCCGCACCACGTACTACTTATACTATACTATACTATACTATACTATACTGTACTATACTATACTATACTATACTATACTTCACAATATTATTTTTATAATACATACATAGAAATAAAATATATTTTAGCATCTAATATAATACTTTATTACACCATATTGTTTTAACTATACTATACTATACTATACTATACTATACTATACTATACTATACTATACTATACTATACTATACTATACTATACTATACTATACTATACTAAACTTTTCTATACTTTACTTTACTATACTATACTATTATACTATACTATACTATACTATACTATACTATACTATACTATACTATACTATACTAATTTCTATTTTAACTTTGTGTAATTTGGCAGGAGCATATGGTATGCATTTACAATAGAAATTACGCCTAAATGGCGTGTCTTGCGCATCAATTCTACAATAGACAACTGAAGAACTTTAAAGTCTTATACACATCATGTGACGATCAACAGTAAATAAAGAATTATATCAATCCAATTAAATTGAATTTCATATCAATTACAGAAAAGAATTCAAGCAAATTAATCAACATTCTTTTATGATTAAATAAATTAAATCGAAAATTAAATGTTATGTAAGATTGTTGTGTATAAGAAAAAAAAGAAGAAATAATAAACAATAATTGAAAAGTAGAAAGTCGTCTTTCTGTTGGTAGCTTCGTCCAACAATTTGACATTCGTGTCAGGAGGGCAAATGAAAAAGAAGTGAGGTATTTCATGGTTTCTAACTTTCAAGAAGATATGTCTCTGTAATATATATATATATATATATATATATATATATATATATATATATATATATATATATATATATATATATATATATATATATTATATATATCAAGATAGATATGTCTCTATATATATATATATATATATATATATGTGTGTGTGTGTGTGTGTGTGTGTGTGAGTGTGTAATTGTGGGCGAGGATCTCTCATCATCGATTTTTACGAATCTTACACAAAATACTAAAAATGTGTTATTACGATTGTTAATATCAAAATAAAATGTCGCAAAAATGAATATATCACATTTTCTTCACGCACGAAATAAACACGTTCTAGCCTATTGCATTGAAAGTTTTGTGCTAAAATAGATCTCAATTTGAAGGCTACTAACAGACTAGGCGAGTTGTCAGAACGTTACAACTAGAAAATATTTATGCGTTAGCTTTTCAATGTTGCGCCTGCGGGCGCACGCATCGGTTTTGCGTGGGTTCGCGCCTGAGGCATTCAAATTCTCAAATCAAATGTCAAAATCTATCAAAGTTAGGGAAAATCCAAGTCAATGACCGATATGACTTGGATTTTCCTGATTCAAATGTCTCATCGAACTTGGAATCGGATTCCTTAGTTTTGGGAACCCATTATTTGACACATCAAGTATCAAAATCCAACAATGTGTGAGAAATTCAAAAGTCATGGACCGACATGACTTGGATTTCATATTAACCTATAAAGGATCGAATCATAAAAATCTTAACCTTCGCCTCACACTAAAAAACTTAGCATTATAAATGCCTATAACCTAGAAAAACAACTTGCAGGGAGGTGGCATCACCCACAATAAGTGTACCAACTTTGAAAGGAACATTAACTCTCTATGACACCCTTAAGAACATTTTAAAATTTTAAGGGGGTGATACAGCCACATGTAACCTCGTCTACGACGAGGTGACACCACTACCTATATGCATACCAAATTTCCGCCAGATACAATATATAGAACGCAAGAATGAAAAATTGAAACTACCCCCATAGATAAGGTATCTTATATATATATATATATATATATAATATATATATATCATATATATATATATGTATATATATATATAACTATACTTATATATATATATAATATAATAACATATATATATATATATATATATATATATATAGCTATATATATATATATATAGAATCATTTCGCCAGCATTTTATCATCTAATTAGGCTATAACCATCTTTTGAGAATATTACTCTCTCTCTAAGGGGACTCACCCAGGATGTAACCTCGTCCCTGGCAGGTTACCTCATAAAAGTGGTATGCAAATTTGGGGGATACGATGTCTCTAAGACTCCCTAGAGGGATGTTGGTCAGACACAGGCGCAACATTCTCCACTATATATATATACCCACATATATATATATATATATATATATATATATATATATATATATATATATATATATCTTATATATATATATATATATATACTCTATATATATATATATATATATATATATAATATTTTCTAGGTTTGGGAAGTATAAACGCTGGAGAATGATCGTGAGTAGCGCTACGGAGGTAAGGTTATATATATATATATATATATATATATATATATATATATATATATATAACATATATATATATATATATATATATATATATATATATATATATATATATATACTATACTATATACTATATATATATATATATATATATATATATATATATATATATATAAAATAATAATAATAATAATAATAATAATAATAATAATAATAATAATAATAATAATAATAATAATAATAATAATAATAATAATAATAATAATAATAATAATAATAATAATAATAATAATAATAATAATAATAATAATAACAATAATAAAATAATTATAAATATTTTTACCATTTGGAGGGAAAACTTTACACATTCTACCGTGGGGAGATTAAATAGCTTGTGCGAATTCTGACAACCCTCCTAGTCTGTTAGTAACCTACAGATTGTGATCTATATTAACGCAAGATGTTCAATGCAATAGTATAGAACGTGTTTATTACCCGCGCGAATAAAATGTGTTATAACACATAACACATTTTTAGTATTTTGCGTAAATTTCATAAAAATTGTTGAGGATAAGTTCTCGTTCACAATTATCATATATATATATATATATATATATATATATATATATATATATATATATATATATATATATATATATATATATATATATATATATATATATTCACTATTCTTCTCTATATATATATTTATGTAAATACATATATATATATAACGTATATATATATATATATATATATGCCAAATTATCATTAAGTGAAACATATCATATAACTATGACATATCGCATCATCCTTGAAAATAATTCGATTCATAAATAAAATATATTATGATAAAGTGAACTCGTGTAAAGATGACTAACAAAATCTAATAACTTATATATATATATATATATATATATATATATATATATATATATATATATATATATATATATATATATATATTTATATAATAACATATATATATATATATATATTGAGAAGATGCGATGCCTCATCTTAATCCTGATAACAGTTACCTAGACAAGGTCTCAGCCTTCAATAAGGCTATGCCAGTGTGGCGTGGAGTTTTAAGTTATATATGTATATATATATATATATATATATATATATATATATATATATATATATATATATATATATATATATATATATATATATATATATATATATATATCATTTTCAACATTCCAGTTTCTCGTTTTGTATAGGAACGTTTTTCGCCCTTGTATGGAGTATGCATCACATATCTGGGGTGGTTCCACACATATTGCTCTCCTTGATAAAGTGTAGTCTAGGGCTTGTCGACTTCTTAACTCTTCCTACTCTCACCTACTCTCTCAAACCTCTTTCTAGCTGTCAAACTGCTGCATTACTCTCATTATACGCTCACTATTACAATGGACATTGCACTCCTTCTGAACTCTCTCTCTCTCTCTCTCACTCTCTCTCTCTCTCTCTCTCTCTCTCTCTCTCTCTCTCTCTCTCTCTCTCTTACAACGGACACTGCTATTCTGAACTCTCTCTCTCTCTCTCTCTCTCTCTCTCTCACACTTCTTCCTGAACTCTCTCTCTCTCTCTCTCTCTCTCTCTCTCTCTCTCTCTCTCTCTCTCTCCTCTCTCTCTCTCTCTCTCTCTCTCTCTCTCTCTCTCTTACAATGGACACTGCTCTTCGAACTACCTCCTCCTTTGAGGAGAGATGGTGTGACTTGTCTTTCCACACGGTCTCATCATTTCTCTGAGTCCAACTCTCCTACCCTCAGATTTAACCGCTATGCTCAATCTAACACGTTCTCTACTGATAAAGTCTATAACACAATTTCTTCATCTATTTTTCCCAACTTAATTTGAGTTGCAAACTATATATATATATATATATATATATACAAATTTAATAAATTTTTATATATATATATATATATATTATATATATATATATATATATATATATATATATATATATATATATATTTGGATGTATATATATTTATATATTGTATAGATATATATATATATATATATAGATCTATATATATTTTCTATACATATATATATATATATATATATATATATATATATATATATATATATATATATATATATATATATATATAAATATATATATATATATATATATATATATATATATATATATATATATATATATACTATATATATATATATATATATATATATATATGTTGATAGCGTAGGTGCGTGTGACGTAGGTGTGTGTGTGTGTGTTACTGTGTTTAAATGTGATATTCTGTGAACTGTTTATTTTATCTAAAGCAAAGAGAATTTAAAGAAGACAATTTTACCTGAGGAGATAATTTGGTTAAATTTATTGAAGGTTCTAAAAGAAATAACACACACACACACACACACACACACACACACACATATATATATATATATATATATATATATATATACTGTATATGTATATATATATATGCGTCTGCTCTGTGAGTAAGTTGTATATGAATTATGAATATAGTGTAAATATAACTATAGACATTACCGTGCTAAAGATTAAACTTTATTACATATCTTTTTTATTTGGGAAAATACACTGAAGCGCAGATGAACACTTGCAGGCATATATATATATATATATATATATATATATATATATATATATATATATATATATATATATATATATATATATATATATATATATATATATATATATATATATACTATATATATATATATATATATATATATTTCAAACTGCAGTGGTTGCTCGATTCATCATTAGAAATGGTTTGATTGCTAATGCCATATATTTCTTTAGCAGATGATCGTGTGTTACAAGTATTTATTTTTTTTTGCTTTGTTTTTTTGTATATTGCCCTTCAAGCTGTCACGTGTTCAAGACAAGTGAGCTACTCGCAATGAGAGTTCGCGATGCTCTCCATTTTGCATGTGTATACTACTTTGTGTTATACTCGTATGTTGATCAAGATTTCGTTGATTGTCAGTACCGATACTGGAGTATAAACGTTTTCCCTTTTATAAAAAATAAGATTCTTAAATGAGACGATATTTAGCAATATTTAGTTCAATATTTAGCGATATTTAAGTCGATATTTAGCGATATTTTAGTTTGCGAAATTTAGTTCGACAATAATTTTCATACCTACGTATAGACGAATGAAGAATGTCAACTGTAACTCAACTGTAGACGAAATAATCCTAAATAAAATAAATCGTCAAGAATATAACATAAGAACTGAGCAAGTTAAGAGAGCGTTTTTAAATATTCGACTGCCTTAGCCTCCAGGAATTAAACCTCTAATCTATTTATATTGAAAATAGTCTGTTTGCAACCATAGTCGTTTTCTTTAGTAGCTCATTGCATAACACCGGCAAAGTAATAATACTGAATAAAATCACTAATTATATTCAAGTCTACAATAAAATACAAAACGATCGTTGATCGTTTTATCTTGAGAAAAATTGTGACTCAGGAAAATTTATCTTGAGAAAAAATTGCGTTTTACCAGTTGTGATTTAGCAATTTTATCTTTAAAAGAATTGTTACGAAGAGGTTTATTTTGAGAAAATAATTCGGTTTACGAAAATTGTAGTTTGCGGTTTAGGTTAATTTGTAATTTGTAGTTTTGTAAAGTTAGAAACTGGAAACTTGTAAGTTACTAGTTTCTCATAGTTTCTCACTGCAGTACGCAGGTAACTTGACATAAGTTTCGTACTTGACCTTGTTGGGCTTAGGGAAAAGTTGTGACGTTTCCTTTTACGATATGTCCGACGTTTAAACGAATATGTTAACTTGAGAGATGTTTTTCACTTGCAGCTGCAAATGGCAGTTATCAGAATAAACTTTTTCGAATAGAAAAAATCATTTTGCGTAAAAGTAGTCACGCGTTTATTTTTTATAGCTTAACGGCTATAGTCACACTTTGCTTAAAACAGTGGTTCCCAACCTTTTTGAGGCTATTACCCATAAAGCGGGTTAGATATTAGCAAATACCCCCAGAAAAGTAATAGTTATAATATATATATATTATATGATTTATTTAATATATTAATTTTATAAAAATATTATATATATATTGATTATATATATATATATATATATAATATATATTATATATATATTAATTATAGTAAAAATTATTATTATTAGGCCAGCCTCTAGAAGAGCAAATTCATATCTCAAAACTATCAGCTACGAAAAAAGAATACATTGTGGGGAATCCTGGAAATTTTACCGAGAAATTGTTAAAAAAAAAAAAAAAAAAAAAAAAAAAATCAATCTCAAAAACTACAATAGCTAGGGAATGAATACATTTTTTGGAAACCTGTAAAATTTTGGTTCGGAAAAAATCTGTAAAAAAAAAAAAAAAAAAAATAGAATTGAAACAAAAATTGGCTATTTTTCTGGGGGGTGCTGGGACATAGTATATTATATTATATATTATTTGTAAAAGTATTACAACGGCAATTTAGGGGGGCTCGAGCGACTGGGAACACAGGGGGAAGTTTTCCTACCCAGTAGGGGAGGGGACGGAGGAACCGCGACACCCAAATACCAAAAGAGCGGGGTTGGTTCCGAGACCCTCCCCGGAGGGGGGGAAATTAGTCCTACCCCGTAGTCCCCGGTACGGCCGAGAGACCCCGACTCCTGCCGATCGTTGCGGCATATACCCTTGGGGTTTCTTTAGTTAAAAAAAGGCAAAATTTAATAGAAATCTATTTATTTTAACGATAACCAATAAAAGGTCTCTAATAAGGCCCTTAATATTAATATATAATTATTAACAATAATTTTATTTTTTTATCTTTTTTTATTTACTTTTTCAAAAATTTTACGAGGATTCCAAAAATGTATTCCTTTTCGCTGTAGATATTTGTAGTTTTTGAGATAAATTTTTTTTTTTTTTTATTTGTTTTGTGTTTTTTTTTTTTACATTTTCCGCACTAAATTGGACCAGCGCATTCCAGCAATGTATTCCTTTTTTCTGGTAGCGTTGTCAGTTTTTTGAGTATGGAATTGTGGCCCTTCTAGCAGGGTACTTGAGTCACCTGCGCCATAGTAGCACGTAAATCTTATATATATATATATATATATATATACTATATATATATATAACTAATATGCATATAATATAATATATATTATATATTATATTATATATTTATATATATATATTATAATATATATTAATATATATATATATAATATATACTGATATATATATTATTATATTATATGTTTAGAGTGTTAAAGCTGACATCATGTAACTTAAGAACGGGCACCTACAGTAAAACAAATTGTATATTTGGGAGATCAAAGCGAGAAAATTCTAAGAGGGGTTTTAATTTTCTTATTTTTATTTTTTATTTTGTATTTTTTTTATTCGTCGGAATATAAACAACGGCCGTTAAATTTTCTCTAAGCAATTGACGATATTTTTATCATTTAAAATCTAAATCAAGTACAGCCAGAGCAATGCTCAAGCACTACGACTGAAAAAACGAATGTGAGCAACATGATCATTCTAAAGAATAATTAATTTTCTCCTTGAGCCTCACAATATTGGAAAAAATATTCCAAAGTCAAGTTGCCGTAGTTCAACATCAAAGGATAAGAATTCAAAATCAAAAAAAAAAGAAGGAACCTACTAAAAATGTTATTTATGTTAAGAGTTAAATTTTTTTTTTCTTGTAATTAAAGTAATAGCATATTGTAAAGGTAATAATTTTTTTTTTTTTTTAACTAAAGAAATACCATTGGGTAAACCGCAAAGATGGCATGAGTCGGGTCTCTCGGCCTCCCGGTGGACGACGGGCGGGACTTCGTCCCACTCTGTACCACCCGTCGGTCGAGCCCCCTAATTGGGAAAAAAAGAAATTCCTAAATCTTGAAGAAAAACTGAAAAAAAAAAAAAAAAAAGAGATAAATAAAAGAATCAACACAAATCCTTTGAATTTTCCGTAGTTCCAAATATGTAATTTGTTTCCTACTTGTACGGCTGCGCCGTCTCGAGTTACCATGTGTAGCTTTAGGACACTGCTACTATATATATTATATATATATTATATTATATACTATATTATACTACCCTCCCTCTCACCCTGTCAGTATTATATATATATATATATACTATGAATATATATATCATATTACTTATATATTACAGTCGAATATTGAAAAGTTTACAAGAATCATCATGTAGCTCTCCAATATACTGCTCACAAGCTTCAATATAGCGTTCTGGTCGTCCTCATGCTACACAACTTTCGGAGTTGGCCCAATTCAGAGATTTGCAGAGAGCAGATTAAAGTTGAAAAATTTTAAGAAATACTTATTGGTTTATTTTATTTATTTTTTTTTTAACTTTCCCGCAAACTAAAAATTTCAAAATATCCTTCCTCAGATATTCTGTACCTATTCGTAGTTGTTTCGAATTTATGTGCGTCCCTTTAATCTGGAGGCTGCCGTAAAACGAAAAGCGTGAGATTAAAAAATAGAAAAAGAAATTTGCGCAATAAAAAACTAAGTGTGGCGACTCTTGACCAAATATTTTAAACCTCGTGAAAGTGTGGACTACGTGCCGACTTTTTTCGTTATTACCTATACATGCGATAACAAAAAGCCCCATTAATTACCTATTTTAAGCCAAAATGAGCTGAGATCCCAGTTCTAAGATTTTTCGCTTGCAACGGCCGTGAAAGAGTGACGAAGTACTTTGAAAGCATATTAAAAAGCATAAGAATTATCTTCACTACCTGCTTTTGCTTCTCTTCCAACAAACCCCAAAGTATGTCCCAGTGCATTCTGGTTAGGCAGTCACGCACGCGCCTATATCAAATCCACACATTCATGACATCTTGCGTCGACCTTTATTCCCAGGCCCATATCAATTCCGCAGCACAGGTGGCGGACGAGTGATCCTCCCGATCTTTACGCCCGCACGCACTTAAGCCCTCGCCAGAATTCCCTAGCTGAGAAACGACTGTTTGTGCTTGACTCAAACGAACGCGATTGAAGCCGATAGTACGTAATTCCAGCGGCTCTTGTGTTGAGGCTTTCGTATTCGTATTTTAAGGTGATATTTATTACGCTAACAATTTTTCTTAATTCACGCTAACCTTAGGTCACTAATCATTTAGTGATTAGGTAGTGTTAGATTTGATGACAGATGAATTTTGTTAATAATTTTGTTTTGTGAACTGCGCGATTGAAAGCGATGATCCAACACGTACTTTCTGTTACCCTCGGAAAGATCGCCTTTTACCCCTTTGGGGGGTATTTACCCACGGTGGGAATCACTGCTTAAAGGTCAAGTATGTCATAAAGATACTTAAAGGAGTATATATCATAATATATCATATATATATATATATATTTTATATTATATAGTACTATTATATATTATATATTATATATTATATTATTATATATATTATATATATATATATATATATTATTTTATATTATATTTATATATATAACTATATAATATATATATATATATTATATAAAATTATAATATTATATATAATATATATATTATATATTATCATTATATTATATATATATATATATATATATTATTATATATTATATATTTAATATTATTATAATATATATATATATATACTTTATATATATATATATTATTATATATATAATATATGATATTATATATATATCATTATACTTATATATATTATATATATATATATATATTTATTTATTTATATATTATATATATTATTAATATTTCGCTATGCGGACCTTAATTTTTTAGGAAATCAATATTGTTAGCCTTTTTTTGTATTCCTCTTATAAGGAGGATAATATTTAACAGTATTGTATTATAGTAAACCGTATCTCCAACTCAACATAGTCTATTTAGTCGTTTGCGTAAGTTAGCATTTTTTTCCCGTTTTTATTTGACGGAGTGTATGTTTTTATTATTGTTTTTAGTTTTTTGTGTTTAATGTTTTTTAGAGGTAGTATTTTTTCGTATCTTATAAAATCTGATTAGCTATATTTGTGTGTTTAATCTTTGTTAAATATTTTGCAGTATTTGAAGGTTTTCGCGTTATATTTAATACTAATTTTGCCGATATTAGATAATATATATATTTATATTTATATAATATTATATATTATAATATATTATTATATTAATATATTATATATATATATATATATATATATCATATTATCTATATATATTATACTATATATATATATATATATATAATTATATAGTTAAAGTTGCGTTTTTCAGTCTTAGCGTTTATTCATCTTTCATTTGCTCATGCCTCGTTTTGACAAAGCATCTGCAAGTCAAATGCTGTCAGAGTTGGAGGAGAGCTTGCAAGGGGATTTGGGAGGAGGAAACGTAGTCTCCCTTTCTGAAGAAGAAAAAATAATCTTTCAGATATTAAAATTAACTTGTCCCCTATTAAAAGATCTAGGGCAGTTATAAGAAGGAAAATTACCCTTCTTTTCAAAAGCATCATGGATCTTTCTTCTGATGACGATGATAGTCAGATCGTTTCTTTAAAGTTAGATGAAATAAAGCAGAGGCTCGAAGATGTAAAATCTGTTGATTCTAAAATTGAAGTTATCAGCAAGTCCTCTCTAATTGATCATGATCCGAGTTTTTTGGATGAGGAAATAATCGAGACTAGTCATTACCATATGCGAAATGAAAAGTTGTTGTTACATATGCAGCCTCTAAATGAGACACATTCCCCTTCTGCGCCTTCTATAGCTTCTGGAGAGGGGGGCAATAACGCGCTCTGAGATGCAAGATCTTTTAAAGAATTTAGATAGTCGGAAGCAGGAAATAAAAATTGTGCTATTAGTGTCAAGAATTTAAGGAGAAGGGAGCCCATTTCGTTCCGCTTTTATCTTAGCTCTCATCCATATATATACTGGAACAAGAAGAGATGTTTCGCGATGCCTGCCAAATTGCACAGTATTTAAAATTTCTTCTGTCTGGCAGATGCCTAAAAGACATTGAACACTTACCTAACATTAATTAAAAAATTGGAGGTGGCACTTGACCTTAATTAAGAATCTATTATCTTCGCATGCAATCTTGATTATAGTCGATTCACTGGTTCATAAAATAGATACAGCTCCTCTTTTATTAAGACATTAAGACATTACGAAATTTTAGGAGACAGTGAAGAAGGCCAATGGGTGTCGAGGACTTGTCCAGTCAACACCACTACCAAAATTGCTCATGGCAAATTCACAACAGCACCCTACTATAAGGGCTTGATCAATACTGTACACTACCAATCACAATATTGGCTTCAGTCACACTAATGATATACTAATATATATATGATCCAACTCCACAAGTAAACCAATTTGGCTAGTCAAAACTAATGAAAGTATATATAATATTATATATATCTTATAGATATATATATATATAATATTTATATATAATATAGATATATATATATATATATATATATATATATATATATATAATAATACTATATACGTACTACTATATTATGATACCCAAACATCACATCGCCCATTCCAATGAACTTAAGTTATGGCAACGCAGTGCAGTACTACTATATTAATAACTACGTAACTAAAAAGCCAGCCAATTTGGCGTTGTCTAAATTATATTATATGGACAACCCACCCATCCATATACCTGATCCACCCTTCTTACATGGTTGCAGTTGAGTCCAACTCAACAACCTCACCTGTGGCCGACTATTCAAAATTTACAACCCTTTACTGAATGATGCTTTATATTCAAGATGGAATCTGCTTTCTTCTTAATTTTCTTATTATGCCCACTGGTCACCTGTCAATTAGGTTAGGCTATGATAAAATTTTGTTAGGTCTTGTAAAATATCAGTAAGATGAAATATTTTGTAGGATTGTATCATGTCCCATCTGAGAAATCACCTTTCTACAGAAAACATTTCCTAACTCCTTCAGCGCCTCTCCTATAGCCTCTTACCTTCAAGCCCGACAAATTCATCCTTGTTCTCTACCGTTGCACTCTCTCTAGGCATATCTAAGTTGTTTTCTTTAAATCAGGGGCTAACTCGATGCACAACTACTCGTTTATGGACTAACTAGCTATATACAGTTTGCTTATTACTTCCTGCTCTTTGTAAACAACATTGCGATTTATTATGCCAGCATCTTATTAGCTTATTCCTTGCTTCCAAGCACTGATTAGGCACTTTCAAAAAATTATGCTTATTAATCCACACTAAATCTTGTTTCTTGGTCCAGACTCAGCCAATTCCCCATTCATAGTCGTAGTTTACACTTTTATTTCAGATAACCTAGGTGAGAAACCCTTAACACTTTTTACTATTAAAAATTCATTTGCCAATTATCTGCCCACCCAAGAAGCGTTTATCAAGATCATTTGAATCGTTATGCATCCTTCACTCATTCCTAAACTTGAGTGGGCCACTGTCAGTATTCATCTGCGAAACTTAGAAACTGCTTTAAGTCGCTGTCTAAATCATCTTATAGATGAGGAACATAGTGCCCAGCCACTGAACCCTGTGGGACACACTCTTCACTATTTCCCATGATGATTTATTGCCATTTAGTTGTAACACTGTTTCTTTTATTTCGCAACCACTCTTTAAATCAACCATGTACCACTCACCTATACCACATTGCAATAACCTCATCAGCCTTATGTGGGGAAACCTTATCAAAGCTTTACTGAAGTCTAAATATATATCAACTGGATCTCCTCGGTCAGTGCAGTCGTAAGTATTCATAAATTCTAAAGCATATTGTTACTTTGCCCTTATTTTTTTTATCATAATTCTTATTAGTGTAATACACCTTTTTTGAATTTATTGAAACTCCCCACAAAGTTTTATGTTAACCCGGCCCCGTAGGCAGGAATTTTTTTCGGGGGAGGCTGCGACTTGCAAGTGGTTTCATTTCAAATGAAGTTAAATTGTATAATTACGGTTATATATATATATTATATATATATATATATTTATAATATATATATATTATATAATAATATATATATAGTATATATTATATATATATATAATATAATAGAAGTATTTAGAATAATTTAGGTTATTAATAAAATTATATTATATATATTATACTATATATATATATATATACAATATATATATACTATATATATATAATATATATAAGTATTTTATATATTATATTATATTTTATACATATATAAAATATAATATACTATATATATTATATATACTATATATACTTATATATATAATATATATATATATCATAGTAATATTTATATATATTTATATATACTAATATATATATTATTGATAATTCTCTAAAAGTTACCATCGGTTTTCATAAGGTCGTTTTTCCAGTTTTCCTTTCTTTTCATTGGACTTGAGGTAATTCAAAAGTTATTTTGCATTGCCGTGACTTCTGTTGTTGAGACTCGATGAATTGACAGTAAAGAAAGACCTGTAATGCGATCCTCGTCTTAACACTATTCGCTAAAAATACGTTTTCAGACGACTTTAAGTCGAAAGGTTCTTCGTCTACTGTTGCGGTGGATATAGGCAATGCTGCTGAAGGACATTCCAGGAGGTAGGCACGTTAGATAATCTCCTCTTGTCACAGCATTGCCAAGTACAGATCTCAGTGTTTTGGGTTTTCATTTTTTAAAAAGGCATTCGCTGCCGGAAGACACACTTTCCTTTTAAGGTGTCCCTGTGGGGTCATGGAGTGTCTTTATAAAGGGATGCTTTCTTTCATATGCCTAAGGTACATTTCACTTTTCCGGTCACATATATGAAGTGAAATGATAGTGGTTTCCGATATGCGAGGAAACTCGACTCAAAGTCAACGAGAACATCGATATCTAAACGGAATAAAATACTGAGATGCCGGTAATCATGATTCGGGATCTGAAATGTAGGCACATCCTCACGATGTCTCATGGAACCTTCGTTGTGTTAGATGTTATTTTCAATACCTAAGCTGTCGCTGTCATTTTTAGCTTGTGTAAGAATATGGTTTTAAACTCTGTGGCTGCATTTTGTTTATCTTTTCGAGAAGGATTAAATAAATTGTCTTTCCACTAAGTGTTTTGCTTGCACCTGCATGTCCACAACATGGAACACTTCTGAACTGTTTTTACAAGGTAGTAGGTTATTCCAGAAATTTACTTAACGTATAATTTATTATAAAACTCAAATTACTGATTGAATTAACAACGAAGTAGCTTGTCTGTGTAATTACGCAGGCCATTCTTTTAGATTTCTTCCATGACGCAAGTATTGGTCAGAGTCCTTTAAGAAAGGAAAACACGCCTAGATGCGCTTACACACATCTGGTCTCGCACAATAATTTTTTAATTTCCTCACTATGTTATCGTTGGTTACTACGAAATACTCTTATTTTTATTCTTCCAAGAGGATTTGTGGCCACGTTCCGGACTCGATCTGAAAAAGTGTATTCAGAGATCATCCTAAAGACGTTTCGAATTGCACTGATTTTAGAAGAGTTTGAGAGCTCGCTCTCTTCAACATGTGGTATAGAGCTTTAGGAATACTCATTCCGAATAACGAGATCTGCACTCCTTGGAATTTCGCCTCTCAGTGAAGAGTCGGATACATCATGTTTAGCGGAACAGACTTGAGTCTCTGATTATAAGATATAGACCTGTACACACTCCCCTCAGAGAGCCCCGGCCATATATACATGACATGGAATATAGCCCTCTCTCTCCATAACTCTAATGAACCGGAAAAATGATAAAAAGATCTCTCTAAAGTAACAGGCGCATTCTCCTCACACAATGGTACCTCACAAAAAGGTGGAAACTGTTCTGTTTGGGAAAAATCCGTTGTTTCCTTTTTATTATAGACTGAAAAAAAAAATGTATTTTAAACTGTTGCCTTATTTCCTTTGCAAAAGCTGACTAAATGACTGTATAGATTCATGTCGTGATGTTATCGCGACTCGCCATATACATTGGTTTAGTTGACGATAGACAGTAAGGGGTTCTTCAAACTGGTACACCTCCATTTGCTCGAAACCTAAAAAGGCTCTAAAATTTCGGTCATTTTCAGCTGAGTTGATAATTCAATACCTCCTAGAGTCACTTTGAGCCCACTTAATGCAGAGACGCATGTGCTGGCACGACATTAAACGTATATTTTCGAATCATTGTTACAAGTTTTTCTATATTCCCTGCACATTTTTTCTTTTTCTTGAGTGTCCAGTTCGTTCCGTCTTGTCATGCTTTCGATATTTTTTTTAAATATCGAAATTATATATATATATATAGATAATATTATATATTTACTCGGTCGTCTCCAGCAACATATAAATTCTCTGTGCGGACCCTCTATGACCAAAGAAATTAGGTGCCGATATATATTTTTATGCAAAAATGGAAGGAAGAGATTATAAAAATTCCACAAGTTTTCTATATTATAATGGCATCGAAGTAGTTTCTTGAAGGTTGTAATGTCCCTTCACACAAAAGTTAAATAAACCTTTACTATATAAATCACAGACAAGCGGAGGCAAAGATCTTCTTCAACGATTGAGGCGAGCAAAACTGAGGAGCGGTGCAGTCATTAATATTCTTAAACGACACAAAAGAGCATTAATACCTTTAAACAACACACAGGAGCATTAATATCTTTTAAATAACACGGAGGAGCATTTATATAATATTATAGTTAACCTTTTTCAACACGGTTAAAATATTTTAAATGTCACCTTAAATTTAGTCATCGAAAAGTATAGTTGAAAGAACCTAAATCACCTCTATTTTTGTTTTTCAGGATTTAATCTGACAGTGTTCAAAATTTAGCATACGAATAATAGGATTCACTTATCAATCATTAAAAGTTTAAAAGAATGTTTAGTTCAATACACGTTAATTTAGCACTTTAAAGTCAACATAATAGGAACACACTTACTATTTTTTAGTTATAAACTTTAATCTGTCAATCTCAGCACTTCAGTAGGTTATTCCAAACTGACATATAGAATAGCACTTTCTGAATTTATTTACTTCCGATGAGTCTAGTTTTCGCATTTTTTAGCGTTACCATTTATGGATGATAGAGATTTCTGACTACTGCTGAGATAACTTTACATTAGTATAAAATAACTAAGTATTTTCATCAAATGATTTTAAGGTAGATTACGCCCAACACTATGTTATATTATATTCCAACTGTATATTATATCCTATGG
>JABUQX010123909.1:10000-25298 GCA_015478945.1 Trachelipus rathkii | reverse complement strand
GGGGGAATTGCTATAAGATTTCAAGTTAAGAGTTTGAGTTTTTTTATTTAAAAAAAAAAAAAGGCTAAGGATCTGGAAAGAGTGAGTATTACACTTTACTGGAGTTATAAGAAATTCTCACTCAAATGTCCCTGATAAAGTAAGTAAGATTATTGTTAAATTGTACCGATAAAAAAACCTTATCAGTTAAAGTCATGATTCGCAAAGAGTTAGAGTTTAGCTTAAGTAGAGAGAAATGGAGATTTTACAAGCTATCTTCGTTATTTGAACTAACGTGACTGGGGGTTTAACGTAAACAGATTGAGTAACAGTTATGAATAAAGTAATTAGGTGGTATAAGCATTTGTTAAGGTTTTGTGACGTGTAAGATTGCTTCTTTGATTTTATTTTATATTATTTTATTTATTATTATATTATTTTATTATGTATTATTATATTATTATTATTGATTATTATTTTTTATATTAATATTTTTTATTGTTATTATGTGATGATATTGATTGATGTGTTGATGATGTTAATGGTTTCTTTTATAGAATTCTTGTCCCTTATTCTATATTCTTATTTTATTATTATATTATTATTATTATTATTAATGTATTGATTATTATTATTATTATTATATTATTATTGATTATTATTATATTATTATTATTATTTTTATTTATATTATTTGTTATTATTATTTATTTATTTATATTATTATTATTTTTTTATTATTGTATTTTATTATTATTATTTATTATTATTATTATTATTATCTGTTATTATTATTTATTATTTATTATTATGTAATTATTATTATTATTATTCCCAGTACTTAGTATTTATTTCATGTATATTATCCGCCATGGGGTACAGACCAGCTGCATAGAAGTTAGAGTTGCTATCAGCAGCTGTGGTTGCGGCGTCTAGTGATAGGGCTATGGTACTAGATGCTTCCGATTCATGAGGTTCACAGTCGGAATCAGTACTGTTACCGGTTCGCTTGGAGGTGCCTTCTCCTCAGGCAGGCCTCTCTAACCATTCATTCCGCCTATGGCAAAAAAAAGATTTAATTTTACATATGAATATTTATATATATATATATTATATTATTATATATAATATATATATATATATATATCATATTGTATATTTATATATTTATAATATATTATATTATATTTTAATTTAATATAGTTTTGTTTTCATTATGAATATATCAATGTATAATAAATACTATATATATACTATTAATATATATGAACGATTCATATTGGTCTTTCTAGTACTAAGTGATTAAAAAGTATAAGTATCTTTAGTTCTAATGAATATTAGTTAGGTGTTCAAGATAAGACATCATTCTTAATCATGATTTTCGAAGCAATATCAATATAAAAAGTGAAATAAGTGACCTATTGGATATACTAGATATATAGATCTAATTAATACGTAATAGTGATAATTGTGAAAGTTTTCACATACTTGCAGGAAGTCGTCCAGTAATATTCTTACTGACATTGCATACTCCAACTTTGTATGGTCAGCTAGTGAGTCAGTTTTTCTCTTGTGGGTTAGCATAGTCTCATTTTCGGCTAACGATAGTAAAGATTATACGCCAAAGCATCTTCTCTCTCTTCTGCAAGACGCCTGCGTTCTTGGAGCTGAATATGTTTTTTAAATGTCTACCATCTATGTAAATTATCAGAGATATAATTTATTTAAAATTCTAATGCAATTATTGTTGAAAGGATAAGCACGAGATAATATGATGTCATGTCATAAGTATTGTTAATTAGTTTACGTACAGGGCTTTCCTCTGGTGCGCTTGAAGAAAGTATTTGTCTCTGTGGACTGCGCGCGCTGCCTAGACACGAGTGGGTGTACTCTCTGCAGGTCCTACAATAGACACTATTGATAGTAGATAACTTTGTTGTAAGATATAAGTAAACGGTTAAAAGATTATATACTGGACAAGATTACCAATTTAACATGGTATATAAATTTTGCTTTTTATAATTTTTTGAAATAATCGGTTGTGGTGGCTAAGGAATGGTTAACAACAACATTCTTACACCACACCATTTTTCAAAAAATTATAGCAAAAGCAAATTTATTTAAATTTTAGAACTTACTTTTCTATATTTTAACTGTTTATTTTTACAGTAATCTAACTCAATGAATTTTAATTAAAAATTTTATTTTTTAGTGTCTCTAAATTAAAATCGTTCTATAATATATAGTTAGTATATATTAGTTACTGTATAGAGTATAGGCTCTACATGAAATAATTAATGATAATATACCGAAAGCTTTGACGATAAATATGTAAAATTTAATAGAAAGATCTTGTATAATAAATTATTTTAATAATATAAATATATAATATAAATGACCCTATCTTAATATTATATTTTATTATAATTATCGCAGTGGCGTATGCTTATAGATATGTTATTTTACTTAAATGTAGGTAGGCTCAAGATATTATTAAGCTAACATATATATATTTAATAGTTATTATTATATACCTATGTATTTAATATATATATATTATATATATATATAATATTATATAGTATTTATATATATATATATAATATTAATATATATATAGTATAAGTATATATATAGTATATATAATATATATATATATACTATTAATATATACTAATATAATATATATAAATTATTATTATATTAATAAATATAATATATATTATATATATATTATACACAGAGAAATGTTTCTTTATCCTCCTTCCTCTTATCCAAAGTGAATAATGCAGCATTTCAGTTTATACTCCTGTCTAGACCCGCCGCAGCATCTTTTATTACCTATGAATACGATCCCTTACTCCTGTTAGCTAACTTAATTCTATCTTCTACGTTATCAGCGCCTCAGTATGTTTTGGTAGCTGACATCTTCCAGAGAGTCGCTCCACCGATTCCGCCCATCTCTTCTTCGGTTTCCCCTTGGCGTCTTCTGCCACTTGGTGTCCTTCCCATCTTTTCTTTCTCGGGATTTCTCTCCTACCTCCATTCCTCCCAGATGTCCCCACCATCTCAATCTCCCACATCCATCTTCAGGGTCGCCTTCTTCAGACCTATATCTTCTCTAAATAACTTCATTACCTTCATTCTGGTCTATCAAACTTTTTCATCTCATAATTTTTAATATCTTCATCTTTTCTCTCATCTACTCTCACTTCTTCCCTTGTTGTCCAGTGTTTCCAGCTCCGTTAATATGATACAGTTCTATGTATATATGTACGTGAGGTTCACATAGATATATTGACTGTTAAAAATCATACTATTTTATTTAACCTCTTAATCGTATATATATGATTTTCTGTATATATACTTTCATCATGGTATAGTGATTACCATATATATAACTCAGCTAATTCAATAACTTCACTAAATAATATACATATTTTACTCAATTCTCAGTAAGATTAATAATTTCTACTATATCCATCATTATCCTCCACTCTATCATTATTATAAATATATAAACAACTCATACATCTCTATAAGTAATAATTACACACTCAAGAATGATTGATAGAATTGCAATGGTATAATAATTTAAATTACCCGACAGTTCAACTCCTTCATGCCTCGATAAGACACGATCTTTCTCCTCCACGACTATCCTTAATTTCTTCCTACAGTATAACATATGTTTCCCGCGAATATCTCTGTCTTACTGTATGTTCATCTTCATTCCTTGTTTCTCCAAACTCCTCCAGGCAATAAACTACCTCGCGCAAACAAACAAATACGCCCCACAAACACTCTCGAATCGCCTCCTCTCTGTCTCTCTCCGAGGAAACCAATATCGGCTCACATGATCCGGCTCCGCATAGTGAGAGTACGACCGCAGGAAGCATGATGAGGGCTATTCCTTCGCTCCCCCTTTCTCAGAATCTCTCCCACTTCTCATTTCATCTTTTCACTCTTAACAATGGTCATTGGATATAATTTAAATATTCTAAGCTAACGCATCTAAGTCGCTTTGCGAATGCAAATGTAGAGCACACGCTCGCGAGATAATAGAGCGCATGCAGCATGCAGTATCATCTGCCTATCTTTGTGTGGTTATATACTTACATATCATATATACTATTAAGATTTTCGTTATATGACATATACATTTTTCTTTTACTTGAGAATCTTTCTTATTTACAGCTTGATTGATGATTCTATTCTATTTTATTCTTTTATTTTATTGTCTATTTTTTTGTATTATTTAATCACATATTACTCTTCAAATATTTATATATTCTTCTATAAGAATCATCAAGAAAGTCATTAGTTATCTACTGCAATGCACCCTACGCCAGGCTCTGTACCTGTCTGTCTCGTAGCAGGTTCGTGGATAAAGTGAGTATACAAGATATATGAGAATTCATCTTCCCATATTCTCAAGTAATCTTATATCTCTGAGGACTGAATAATGTCTTCGAAGTTAGTGATGGTAATGAAGAGGTGTCTCGTATTCGTTTCATTTCGCCTAACTCTAATTATATTTAGCCTAATTAGTTTTCTATTCTTACCGTGATGAGTCTCGGCGTATTACCGTGCTCTGTCACTCATGCCTGCTTGGCAAATGTTAATTGCTTCGTATATTTATATTTTATCGGTCGGATGTTACGCATCTAGTAGAGTACCTCTCTTATATATATACAGCTATATTATCTTTGTGAGATGTTCTCCTGTTGGTTGCTATTTAAATCTTGCATACTATAAACAGAACTTTAATTCTATTTCCGCTTTGCATTCGCATGCCCACGTCTATCCGCCGCAACTCCCGGGTATCGGATGTTACATCTGCGCATACCCGCGAGATAGCTGGATTGAATATCATTATCACAGACTTGACACATGCATTCTCTTCCTATATATCAGTCCTTTCCTCTCCCGTGCACGCTGGATCAAACTCACGAGTACTATCATTCTATCTCGGGCTTATTTACCTTTCTTATCTGTTATATGATAGAGCCTCTTACATATGCTCACACCATATTATGATGTATTCCGCGATGGATCGGCTCCGGGTTACGTTGCCATCGCTACCGCTTGGTTTACTGACTGCGCTTCTTCACTTACTATTGTTACTCTGTATTCTTACATATTTAGCTGATTTGGAGTAGGATACCTATATGGACCATCTATCATTATCTTTCTTCTAGGTATATCTCGACGAAGAATGCTTTGCCGTGTTCTATTCATTTTATAGATTATTATATTGTGATTACTTGGTGCTTCTTTCGCTCTTCTTTCTAGACGCTTCTGTGTATCGTTCTCCATCGATTCATCCATATTGTCTTTGTGATTTCTTCTCACTCTTTCGTTCTTGACAATATTACTCTCTTCTCTAATATCAGTCTTCTCATCTCTATCGGTGCTCGTACACTAAATCTTTTGATTGTTACTTTGCGATATATATTTTTCTCGGATGCGCCTAATTCTCTTGACTCTCGTGGTCTGCGATATTACTCTTCTCCTTTTGTCACCCTCGTCGTGTTACTTCTTTTTCAGTCCACTTTTACTCATTCTTTCTACCCGTGTGTGTTTTTATTAATTGTTTTTCACTCTCGTGTCCTCCACCATTAGCGCTGGCTCGGTTGGTAATGTGCTCTACACTTTCCCATAACTACCTTATACATTCACCCATATGTGGTTTACCGTTTTTTATATGTGGTGTTCTCATTGTGCACAGCTTCTCGCAACTGTTTAAGTATTAGATCTTTCTCCTGCAACGCTCTTGTGATATCTTGACTATACTCATTTACTATAAAAGCGCTTGTGTGCCATTTGGCTAATATTCCCTTTATTTCGCTATATCTGTCGTCTCTATTTGGTTCACTGAACAGTGTGTGCGTCGATCTCACCTTACTCTCTCTATAGGAATCACTGCCGCTTCTGCTCATATTTTACTTATTCCTCACTCCCTTTTCTTTATCAACTTATTATTGACACGCTCGACACCTTCCACCCAATGTCGAAATATAGTTTTTATCTGATCCCCGCATGCAAAATAGGCTAACTCCCTATTCTCGTGCGTTTTCCTATGCTTTACATCTTTCTTCCTTCTCGCTCTTTCTGGAATTTTACTAAAATGTTTGCTTCTTTTTCTTTCCTTCATCCAGTATCTTCCGACGGCATAACTGCCATTTTACCTTTCGCTAAAACGGAATTGTTAACTCAAACCTTCGTTGTTAATTTTACTTATGATTCCGGATCTATTCCTCCTTCTCCACCCCTTCCAACTCATCTATGCCTATAACATTTTCTAAATTATTTCTTCTGAAATACATTTCTTATAGCTAACATAATCTACTACCACTAGCCGTTAACTACTTAAGAAGGGTACGTATATGGTCTATACTAATTGTATTTGCTTAATCCATTCTGTGGTATACTTAAGCCTTTTGTTTCTTAGTTTACAACCTGCCTTGGTAAATTGTTTAGACAATGTTTTCTTCATTTCATTCATTCTCTCATGCTGGAAGGGTGTTCTCATTCAAACCTGTGCCGAAAAAAGGAGAACCACTCTAATCACTCTATCGTATTATAGCTTTAACCAACATTCTTTCAAAAGTTTTCGAATCCATCCCTTAACAAGAGAATTTGAAAACACCTTAATTTTTCCAATCTTATTTCTAATCGCAAGAATGGCATTCGCAAGGAACACTCTACTGGTGATCTTCTTTCTCTTCGCCTTGGTCCTGGTTCTTGGTCCTTGGTCCTTGGTCCTTGGTCTACTTGGGCTTTCCTTATGGTCGCTTTGTCATGGTGATTCATTTAGCGTCCTTAGAGTCTAATTGGTTCATTTGGTATCCTGGTGTCTCTTTGGGATTCCTTGGTTCTACTTTATGTCTACTTGGTCCTTATGGTACCATTTAGGTATCTTGCGTCCTTGTGTCCTATGGTCTATTGGTCTCATTGGTGTACTCATATGGTTCCTGGTCCTTAAGGTACCTTGCGGTTCCTTTAGGTCCTTTTGTCCTCCATATAGTTCAAACATTTCGGTGAATCATTTTCTATGGCCCTTGCCATACTGTAAACCTTCCATTGAGTCTTTAACTAAAATCACCTCTATTGATAATTTCTCCAAATCTTTTTCATTCTATATCATCTCTTTCGAGCTTCGACCCTTGCAGATTAGATGTGTGAAACACTTACTAAATGATTATTTCGTTTTTTCTTCTCTTCTTTTCCTTCGCTGTCGTTGTACGTGCCTCCGTGACTGGTTCTATGTAGACGGACCACCGCCTTTGTAGTTAACTTCTCAAGATCTTACATATATGCTTGCCGCGATAAGGGTAGTTGTCCTCTACAGTGTGTGTGGTCCACTGAGGCTCATGTGATCATCCGAGATCGGTTGTGTCTTCTTAGTGTTCACTTACAAGGTAAAGTGTTCGCATGACGAGTCATACTCTCAATAGCTCTGATATCAATTCATGTTACTCCCATCTCTCCTCTCGAGGCTGTTGCGAATTCACTCTTATCGCAAAGCATAAGATCTTGCTAGTGTCTCGCAAAGAGACTGGTGGGTGCGTTTAGGGAAACCCGTGGTTTCGGTAGCAATAATGTGAACCTATACTAGAATCTCTCTTGTCATACAGTGGTACTGCTGTATTATTAACTCTTAGTTAGTACGCGGTGGAGTTGTGTCGTGATAGGGTGTGGCGTGTAGATGGGAGTGGAGCGCCACACACAGGCAGTCTTTATGCTTTTATTTTGTATTTTATTTATGTAAACAAACTTAAGAATTGACTTAATAGTTTTGAGAGTTTTAAATTAGATAATGGAACACAACTATTGTTAATTTATGTGTTGCGACAATAGTGAGATTGTTAGAGAAGCCAATGTGCTTAGTGATTGACTTACATTCTCATTTGTGTTATGTATATTTTCGCAAGATTGTCTCAAAATCTAAAAGAACTCGCCAGTTTTCCTTTCATTTTCCCTGTACTAGTACTAGCTTCGCGTAAAATCTTTTTCACAATTATATTTAACAATATATCATTATATATAATATATAACATTCTCTTTATTGAAAATGACAAAAACTCGAAGCCTATCCCCTATTTCTAGGGGTTGGCTGACGCACCAGGTTCGGTGCTGTGTGACACACAGTTCCTCAATATAGGTGTTGTAGTGCGGTGCAGGGCGAAAAATATTACTGTTTGTGCGGTGCATTGAGTTGTATGTTCAACCTGGGGCGATGCGGGGCAGTGCTTAAAATTCTGGCGATCGGCCAATCCTGCCGCTTTCCTTAATATTATTTATATTTCCTTATCTCGTGATATTTCCTCGAAGGATTACGATATTTTCCACACTAAAAAAAAATTTCAAGTGATTAGTTGTTGTGAAAGGTCTTTGGAATTTCTTCACACTTCATCACTTCACTTACTTGCCCTGTGAGGAGTATGCATGACATATCTGGTGAGGTAAACTCACACACTCCATCTTGGAAAGGTGGAACCGATTGTATCTTATCTTATTAACTCTCTTATTCACACCGACTCTCGAATCTCTATTCCTGTATCACTCTCCTTAAAATATCTCTCTCATAAGTGATACAACATTATTCTTTATCGATAATAAATCTCATTATAAATCGCATGATATATTAACTTCGCACCGTGAGGAGAGCTAGTGTGGCTCTTCAATCTATCTAGTCTCATATCTTTACTCTGTCCACAACTCTTTTGACAGCAGACTTAACCTCTATGCTCAATCTTACAAATATTCCACTGACAAAGACTGGAACCTGCTCCCTTTATCTATCTTTCCAACTCCTTTTGATTTGCACATTTTCAAACTAGCATGTGTTATTATGGAACATTCAACTTTTGATTTGACTTTGGTTCTTGTATTATTCCTCCTCATACTCTGCTGGAGATTTGGATACGTCATCTAAACCAATATGCTGTCACCACTCCACCAGTCTAAGGAGAAAAGACTCACAACTAATCGTAAGATAGAGGGTGAGCTATTATATATTTACATCATTTCATTAGTATTCTTATCCATCATTATATCATCATCAATATTATAATATATATATTATATATTTATATAACTATATAATATCATATTATATATATATTATTATTATATATATATATATATATATAGATATATATAATATATATGATATATATTGTATCTATATTATTCATTATATAATATATATATATAGTATACTATATATTAATATTAATAATATTATATAGTAATATACGTTAATCATTATATATATAATTAGTAATAATACTATAATATTAGTATAATTATATATATTATAGTATTTATACCTATATAATATATATATACTAACTGTATATGTTATAATAATAATATTATTATATATATATATTATTATATAGTAATAGTTAATAATATATATATATTATATATATATACTATATATTAATTTAGAATATAATTTAATATATAATTTCGAAAATATTGAAAATATATATATCCAGGTTATTGTTTTTCAATTTTGATATAACTTAATAGATATATATATATATATAGTATATAATAATATATAGTATTAATATATATAATTAGTATATATATATTATTATAATCTTATATATATATATTTATTAGTATATATATATATATATATCTACTATCTGTATATAGTATTATATATATTATACTTATATATAATATAGTATGATATATAATATACTAGATATATAGATACTTATAATATAATATATATATTATGAATAGTATATATATATATTATATTAAGATATATATATATTAATATAGATATATTTATATATATTATATATATATATATATATAATTAATGAGTATTTTCCCTTAATTAGGTAATATTATAAGAAGCCTAAAAGGTTAGGTGATTTTTTATTTTAGTAGCTGGGGTTGTCTCAATAATAACTATATTTACCTCAAAATTGAGTGGTAAGAGCTCTCAGTCGCCCAACTAAGCGTGGCTTATAGACGCGCAAAATCCGATCTCGTCCCCCCTCCGGAAATTTCGAAAATTATTTAAGTCGTGTTCACAGGCATGGATCAAAATATATATATATTTTGAGTGTGACTCATCATTTCTCTTTATATTTATTTACTTTATAAGTCAATAATTAATAAATAATATAAAATCAAAATATAATTAGTTTTGGTATATTTTTTATATGGAATCTGAGTGAGAGAATAATATATGTTGGATTGTTGAAGTATAATATTTCTTTAGGTATTTAGAAGGCTTGTATAGTATAGAAGTATCAACATAAATAGGTAAGATAATTTATATAGGTCGGGTAAGTTAAGTGACTACGAAAGTTGAATATTAGATTTACATTTGACAGAATGGTTTCTAATAGATGATATTTCTTCTTTACAGTCAGTAGAAATTATAAAAGTTTATAGAGGTGTTAAAGTTGCCAAAAATAAGTAATATTCTAAAGTGGTCACTTATATGTATTCATTATAGACTATTCACATTATCTTGTGAGATGATTTTGCTCAACAACATTTAAGTAGTACTTTATTAGTGAATCAGTATTAATGGGAATAAGAGCAATGTGGGGTATATTATATGTATTTAATAATGTCACCAAGTAAACACAACTATTCTAATAGGTGGTGAAAATAAGATATAGAATATATGTCATAAATGATTTTACTGTACAGCCTAAGGTCGACAATTTAGGTTAATGATTAACTATTACTAAACTCGAGCGTGTATATAGGTATCTAGCTACTATTAATGACTTAGAAATTTTTTTAATAAATAGAGCCAATATGTGTTGATGCTTTTAATGTTATATGAAGAATATAGATTCTTCGAGTAATGTGTATCAAATATAATTGCATATAACCTTAGTAATATAGTTGATAGATACTTTTGAAATACCAATCTCAAAGTCAATTTGGAGAACAGATTTTTAGGAGAATACTAAAATGTTTTTATTACTGAAACTTTTTTGGTGAACCTTTTTTATTTTCTCATATTAATTTTTTTTAGTTATATAACTACCACTTATATGCTAAGAAGTCTCTCCATAGCTTCTTAATTTTAGTGACTCATACAAAGTCTCTTAATCATATCGATAAGTGTGCCGTACGTATATATACTTGTTTTTAGAAAGATTATGTGATTAATACATGTATGAACATACGACTCTATCATATAAGCTACTCTTATGGAAGTTGGATACAGTAAATATTTCTGCTTTCTGTTAATTATGCTAGTATAGTAAATAAAAATGCTCTACATCTGATTACAGGACATAGATGATAAATGTAGTTAAATAGAAATTTGAGTAGAATGATATAGACAGCACACTCAAATGCTAAAATTTCCTCTCTGATAGATTGTATATTTTTAATCAAATTGACATTGAGTTGGGCGCATGAGAGAACTAGAAGCTTTGAATTTGAGACGGATCCACATACTTATAAATTTTAAGAACATTTCCAGTGCAAATATTATTTGTTTATATTAATACAACTGGAAACATACGTTTTGATAATTGACTTAGGATTTTATGTCAGCATCTTATTACTCGCTCTCATAGTTTCACATATCGGGATGCGACATCCTAGATAAGATATAATCTGTGCTACACATGTCCCCTAACAGGCTGTACACAACCACGAGTTGTCCTCGAAGGCATGATTAGTTCGTCATCTAAGATTTTAGAAATGCGCATGAGAAGCACTGAACTAGTACGTGATTATAAATATCTAGCGCTTATGGTTTATGTGTACGGTCATATATATTAAATCAAATATATATGGTGCTGCACAACAAAAAAATAGTAGTAAGTTTTGGTCTCAAAAATTAATAAGAAAAGAAGAAATTCATATTATTTTTTAGATATATTTTTTTCTGTGTATTTTTTTGGAAATTGTCATTTCGAATATTCACCTACCACACAGCGGAAACGCCACTCGCTCACTTGCAACTAACAGACTCATCAGCAACGTTCAACTGACGATCTGGCACTAGTACCTAGGACGCAACTTTGTAATTATAGTATACGCTAGACGTACACACACACTAACCTACCATCACATACTACACACTACCACACAACTACACATCACACTATACTATAATATAAGTGATAGATTATTTTATTTCCTTTTTATATATTAAATATTAAGTAATATTACTTCAGCTTATATATATATATATATATTATTATATAATATTATAACTAATATATATACTATTTTAATATATATATATATATAATTATTATACTTATTATATATAGTAATATTTATGTTGATATTACAGAAAATATTATATTATATATAATATAGTAGTATATATATATATTATATATATATTTATATATATATCATATAGTATATATACTATATATTAATATATATACACCTTTAATTCATCTACTCTCTATATATTTCTTTATCTCTAGTTAGAATCTAGTAAAAATAGTTTCTAGTCTCTCAGTCAGATCTCTTTATATTGTATTATTTTAAATACATATATATAATATCTAAATATTTATCTTCTTTATGATATTTATATTATAATATAGTATTATAAACTTACATATAATATTAATATAATTATATATATATAATATATATTAATATATAAGTATATATATTATTGATATATATATACTATTATATTAATAATTAATATATATATGATAATAGTTATATAAATATATATATATAGTGACTTTATTATCATATTTATAAATTCTCTAATATGCTTCTCCCCTAAAAAAAATTGCTTATAATTGGTTCCTATATTATATTAATTTCATATAATATATTATATACTATATTTATATATACATTATAATATAAGTATTAATATATATATATTATAATAATATATACTATATATTATATTTAATATATATATAATACTAATATATATATAGATAGTAGATTATATTGTATATTATTTGTATATATATAATATTATATTATAAATATAGTATATATATAATATATATATATAGTATATATAATATATATATACCTACTGCCCATTTGTAGAATAATCTAACTTTTAAATTACTTATACATTTTTTCAAATTGTGCCGACCAACGAAGTCTTTATTCAAAGCGAGAAACTTTCAACGAGTAGCGTTGTATTATTTATTATTATTATCGCTCCTACCTTATCGTCATTAAGGGATATATGGAGAAGATAAGATAAAGCCTTTACCACACACACAACATAACACACACACACACACATACTACACTATAATTAATATATATAGTATATAACTATATATATAGTATATATAATATATATATAGTATTATATTACTATATATATTATACTATATATATATATATATATATAATATAAGTATATATTATATAATATTAATATATATAATATAGTATATTATAATATATATTAATACAATATATAATATAATAGTATATATAATATATAAATATCAATATTAGATATATTAACTTATTATAATATATTTATATTATATAGTAATTATATTAATATTTCTTCTTTTATGCTCATCGTGTGTCTTAGGTTATTATCTGTTAGCGGTTAGATTCAGTATTTCACAGCATGAGTATGAAATGTATTTAGGGTGGGTATATTATTATTTTATTTCTCCAAACCTTGTTAGATAATATATATAGTATATTGAATAATATATATTATAATTAACTATATATTATATATTATTTATAATTATAGTATATATATAATTATATATATATATATATATATATATATATTATATTAAATAATATATAGTTATATATATATATATTATTATATATTAGTATATATAATTATATGATCATATATATATATGATATATTTATATCAATCATGGTTAGCGGAGCTCCTGGTCACTGAATTTTGAATTAGTGGATAGGCCTCGGATGTCGAGTGTTTAATAATTATTGGTAACTATAATGATATATGAGGTAAGGTGAAGGGCTAAATAGTCTCAGATAAATTAGGGAAAAAAATTGATGTTACTATTTATAATTGTCATGTAGGTTTTTCATGAGCTGCGAGGCTCGGAACCGTGAATAATTGGTATTAGCACTGATAGCAAAATTTTTATAAAATTTTTGGAGCCGGATTTACAGATTCTCGGAGTTTTCATATTTTCACTGCTGATATTTTAATATCATAAAAAGTTAGTAGTGAGAAATTAGTGAGTAAGAATTAGGAAAATGTTCCTATCAAATATACCTAATTTTTGAATATTTTGAACAAGTTTAAGGTAAAGAATTTTACTATTTATTATTACAACTCAAAATAAGTTTATAATAAATTTAAATTCTAGTTTCAATACTAATTTAACTCATTTGTATATTAGTGAATCCTAATATATCCCGCTCTGTTGTAGAGGAACTTATCTTTGCTTTACATCTCAAAATTAGTGAGTATACGAAACAATATTTTCTCAGTTATTTATTATATAAATATAATTTCAGTTTTATGCGATAGGGCTACCACCATAAAAAAAAAAAAGAAATAGATCGAAAATACGAAAACTAAAAAATTTAAATTTGCTTTAGCAGCTCTGAGTAAATAGCTACGTTTCATCTAACAAACTATTGCATTATAACGTTTCTTCTCGTTCAGGAAAGTGCTGCTGTATTGTTTAAAAAGATACATCTTCCTTGAATCTTACACCTCATTGTTTGCAAAATGTAGTGTTCGCTTAGTAGCAGTAGAAAAAAATACCATAGTATAAGTAGAATTCGCCCTTTTACGCAGTTTTCGTTTAAACGTAAGGTGTTGATTGTATGAGTACATAAGTTTATATTATATCATATATATCATATATATTATATAGTAATTTCTACTTTGTAAGTTTAATAGTCATTTATTATTTAGTATCATCCACAAAAGAAAGTTAGTGGGGTGTATTGACAAAGTAATTATTTAGTATCATACACAAAAGAAAGTGTTCAAAACAAAAGAAGTGAAGAAAATTAAGGAGGTGACAGTGTTCCTGTTTTGGACCAACTTACCTTTAAAATATCAAATTTAGAGAGGTAGCCTTCAATTGGCATACCTCAAACCTTTTCTAATATCCCGTTGTTTGGAAAAGACAGCAAAATTGTTTTTATTGTCAAAAGAAACTGGATTCCTTCTTCCTTTTAGAAAACAAGATTTGCAACGAATTAAAAGTTTAAAACTACTTCCCAAATACGCTGCTCAAATTTCCTCTTTTTCCCTGGAGTCTTTCTCATTACCTGTCTTTAAGGATCACACTGTTTCATTATCAGGATATGTCTCTAAGTAGTTAGAAGTTCT
>JABUQX010123909.1:0-2500 GCA_015478945.1 Trachelipus rathkii | reverse complement strand
TTCGAGGTAAAGTATTTATTATTATTATTATTATTTATTCATCAGTCCTCGTCGAAGATCAGGCAAAGATAAATTGTCATTTTGAAATGTTGTTCTACTCAATAGTTACTAAGTGATGGTCAAAAGCACCACTAATTCGATTAATAAAATAATGATATGGTGTGCAACATAAAGATATGAAGAGTAAAATATAAATAAAGGATTTTATTTTTTCAAAATAATAAATAATAATAAAAATAACACCTAATAATAATGTAATGTGAAATAATGCATGAAATAATTATAGTAAGCAATAATAAATAATGTAATAGTAGAATGGTTTTAAAGTCTTTTAATAACGAATATGAGAACTAATCTACAAATAATAATAATAATAATAAAAATGTATTTTTGTGCCCCTAGAATAATGTAAAATATTCCCATTCCGGTCCGGGTCCATTCCATCCATCTCTTTCCTGTCCATTCATTCCCATCCATCTCTCTCTCTCCTCTCTCTCTCTCTCCTCTTTCTCTCTCTTTCTCTCTCCTCCTCATCTCTAAACTCACTGCTATATATACTCATATATATGCTGCTCACTCCTGCTCACTGCTCATATATATATATATATATATGCTCTTTCAAATATAAATATATATATATATATATATATATATATATATATATATATATATATATATATATATATATATATATATATATATATATATATATATATATATATATATATATATATATATATATATATAAATAAGAATCAAAGCTCTGAACATTTTTATTTCCTTTATTAGAATCAACGTTTCGAGAAAATAACATTTCTCATCATCAGGATAATAGAATGATAAAATATAATAAAATAAAATAACACAAGTAAAAGGTTCAAATTCTAAAACATTCCACTTATCTCTAAATGTGACAAATATATGAAAAGTCAAATCAGGCTAAAGTAGGCTATTGTAGTTAACAGGTTAGTTGGTTGGCTGTTTAATAAATTATATGTTTAGTAGTTGAAAAAATGTCTTGATAAGAATATATAAAAGCAGCGTTAAAATAATAATTATTAATAATTAAAACAAATAATAATAATAATAATAATAATAATAATAATAATAATAACAATAACAATAACAATAATAACAAAAACAACAATAACAATAATAATGACACCCACAATTAATATTAACGATAAATAATAATAATAATAATAATAATAATAATAATAATAATAATAATAATAATAATAATAATAATAATAATAATAATAATAATAATAATAATATCAGAATCGATGAGCATCGAGGTGTTTCTTCAAGAACGGGAAATCCATTGTGCCGTCCAGCCTTCTCCAGCATCAGAGACCACTGCGACTCACATGGAGATTTAGTCAAACCACCTGATTTTGAAATATTAGCCCAAGCTAACCATCAATTAGACTTACGAATATTAGAGTCACTTTATACAAATACTATAAACCCCTCATTAAATAAAGATAATGGACCTTTTAAGCTACAGTTATTTTAATAGGAGAATATAATAATTTTTTAACCTTTTGTTTTTGATTATTGATTTTATAACATCTTTTTCGTACCAGTTTCAATGTTTTTGTATTTATTTACTATCTATAAATATTGTACCATTTTTATTTTTGCTTTATTTTTTAATATTGGTAATGTTGTTATTATTATTATTATTATTATTATTATTATTATTATTATTATTATTATTATTATTATTATTATTATTATTATTATTATTATTATTATTATTATTTTTATTATTATTATTATTATTATTATTATTATTATTATTATTTATTTTTTCAGTTCAATTTATTTAATATATTATTATTATTATTATTATTATTATTATTATTATTATTATTATTATTATTATTATTATTATTATTATTATTATTATTATTATTATTATTATTATTAATGTGTGTGTATTATTATTATTATTATTATTATTATTATTGTGTTATTTATCGTTAATATTAATTGTGGGTGTCATTATTGTTGTTGTTGTTGTTTTGTTGTTGTTGTTGTTGTTATTATTATTATTGTTGTTATTATTATTGTTGTTATATTTTAATTATTACTACTGTTTAGTTTCTCAATGGTTTATATGTTCTTCAAGGAACTTGTTTTCGTACTAAAGCATATGTTTGTTAAACGTAACCAGCTAGCCTGTTGTACAATGGCCTACTTTAGCTGGTTGACTTTTTCATATTTGTCATTTAGAGATAGGGTGAATGTTTGGGGTGTTTAGCGTGTTGTTTGATACATATTTTTTGCATTATCCATTCCATTCTTCATCCATTCCACTTCCATTTCCATCCTCTCTCTCTCTCTCTCTCTCTCTCTCTCTCTCTCTCTCTCTCTCCTCTCTCTCCTCTCTCCTCTCCTCCTCCTCCTCCTCTCTCTCCTCCTCCGCTTCTGCTCTTTCTTTAATATGTATGTATGTATGTAAATATGTGTGTGTGTATGTGTGTGTCTTGGG
>JABUQX010123908.1:10000-27430 GCA_015478945.1 Trachelipus rathkii | reverse complement strand
ACCCCTACAATGAGAGACGGTGTTCGGTTCCAAGCATAAAATAATTTGCTTCTTCCGCCGCGAATCGGGAACAGCGAAGAATGTTATTATAGAAGTGATTGAGTCTAGATATATAAGACGTGATCGCATATTGTCCTTGAATCTTCAGTGAATAACTTCACGAATCAAGCGTGATTGTTTAAGCGCCTTGCTTACCGTCCCGCCGCTGATTTGGCGACTACTGCTGCGTGGAGACTGGAGTGTTGTAAAAAAATAATGACATACAGGTTAGGCTTAGTGTGATGACTATGGATTAAGGAGTTAGATTCGAGAAGGGGGCAAATCCATAATATAAAGCGCATCAATTCTTTGCACGTTAATAAAAAATTACTTAAGCAGTGACGGCATCAACGGGCAGGGGGATGGTGATGAGGTTCGCCCAGGTCAGCGAAAACGTGTGGCTGACTAGCAGATTGCAGCTACACACATATATTCCCTGTTTATAGAACCGTCAGATAACACACTGAGATCTCAATAACTCACGCAGTGAGACTCGGCGGAATGAGACAGGACATGCTTGCACGTTTCTCATGAGCAAGAGGGACGAGACCATCGGATTCTCATCAGTCTCTCTACTAAAAAAATATTGAAAGTCATAAGATAGTATAAATACGTATATATAAATAACTGATATAATATATAATATTATAAATATATATATTATATTGAAATTCTATATTTACTAAGTATATCTATATCATGTTAGCATATACTTCTCCTGTGATTTAATATTAGAATAATGATTTAATACAATATAATATATAATATATATATATACTATATGATATTATATATATATATATACTTTGATATAAAAAAATTATTGATTTAAATATATATATATAATCTTATATATAACTATAATATTATATATTAATTTATAAATATTGTTTAAATAATAAGTATACTAATAATTTATACAACGGGGTACGGTTAAGATGGTAGACAGTCGTCCTGAAATACCGGTGGAAGAGTGTCACTACCCTCCATGGGTGAAAGCCCCTTAGAGAATAGTTTAACTTAGTCTCATGTAGCCTATTCTAGAGTGCCTCAATTGTTACGTACCCTTTGGAACCTCTGTCTTATGGCGTTTAAATACAATACACTTCCCCTTCTTAAATAACTCTACACAGATCCACTACTATCACATGGATAAAATTTGCAGCTCGGAATTCTCCCCTAGTTCAATCAGCCAATATACATGTTATTCGTATTTTTCAAACAACATCCAAACCGTTTTTGCGATAAAACTGAACCAAAAAATGAGTGTAATTGTAACAGCGCAGCAACACGGCATTCTAAAAACCTATTAAGACACACTTCAATCCATCAATCCTACCTTCTTCTCCCATTCACCTAATTTACCTGACTGATAACAAGAACAATATACTGGAATAATCATCGATTTTGTAACTCTTACAAATCATATATTCATCACAGATCAGTATGACTTTCGTAATATGTAAGCCGCTCTACTACTGCCGTAAGATCGAATCTTCCCCTCTCGTCGGAAAATCATGCTTGCATTGGTTCCTTCTTTTTCCTACGTTGGCTGAACCATATTTTTGGTTAGAGCAGAAGTGACATTCCTGCTTTAAAAAAATTAAAATTTAAGGGTCGTCAGCTCCTTATAGTCCAAGATCTCCGATAGTGTGTACTTCAAGATAAAGTCTGGCACAAATTTGGGATTTCCAGGTTGTGCTATCCTCATTCAAAGCTTGCAGATATATACGACGGACACTTATCTTTGTCCTTTTTAAAAATGTTATATAATGAATAGTGTTGGATCAGAGTGTGGAGATCTTAAAAAGTCATATGATGACTGCTTTAATAAGTGGTTTGCTTCGAATAACATCGACATTTCGGTCTTCTCTATACTTTGCGTAAACCGGTAGGAAAATACAACTCTTAAAAACTGACCTCCTTCCTATCTATATTCCCAACTCTTCATAGCTTAATCTCTACACTTTGAAAGACACCAAGTTTTTCCACTCTCATATCACTTTTATTAGTAATTCCAGCACAACCTCGCTAAGAAGGAATAACGCGCGATATGCGCCTATATTAGCAAAATCATCTTGATTTGTTACGCATTCTAATGAACTCGGACGACATGAAAACAATACTGTAATCAAATATAAAAGTCCAAAACTCAGCTTTCATTTCCCTAGTCTTAATAATTCTAATCTCATCGGCACTATTCATCATACTTCAGCACAACAGCATACACATTCATCCATGCTCTCTTCCGAGAAAACTTCACACAACTCTAAGCATGTGTCATTTTTTTTTCTTAATTTTATTTCTCTCCCAGTGAATATTTCGTCTTCTGACGTCGATAATCCTGATTTGTAAAAGAAAATCAAATATTCTATATAAATTATCGTATATTTACAAAGACACTACTTAACTTTCCGACAACTCAAGGCCTAATGACCCATGCTCAAAGAAGGAATATAATGGCTCGGGTGCGACTTGTAACAATCTTTCCATACACCCTCCTGCCATCTGCTTTGCTCCTAACTATCTACTTTCCGTGACCCCTCACGATTTCTTACCGCCTAAGCCTTCTCAATCTTTACATTTTGTTACGAGACTTACTCGTGCTAAACTTCCTTGACACCACTCTTCCTTGTCTATTGCTGCTTTTCTGACACTTCCTATACGTGACTTAAGAAATGTTTGGCACTTTCGTTAATAACACCCAAGGCAGTCCCAGTTATATGGTTCTCACATCGTTGGAACCTTGATTTCGTGAGAAGCTTTTGAAGCTATTTGCAGTGACACACAAGTCGGGGTGACCGTAGACAATCCGAGTGTGAGTCCCATGTGTGTTTATTCTTTTACGATACCACCTGCTAGTTAAAACTTCAATAATAATATGATATACTATATGATGCATACTCAATACATGACACTTTTATGTTATAATCGATATATACGTATATAATTACTTTTAACCTATGTATTGTACAAACGACTATATTACGATGAATGGTCTGTTAAACAGTCAAAAAACTATGCATAATATCATATAATTTAAATAGTAATATAGCAATAAGTGATAAGTATATAATATGTATTTATTTTAATATATATGATTAGAATATCATTTAAACACTTAGTATTTATCTATATATATATAATGTATATAAGTGATATATATAGAGTAATCGCTTGCTTTTAAGGAGACTAGTATTTTTTCTACTGTATGCTAACTCAATGACGATATTGTCTTTCCAGATTAAGATAAATTCAGAAAAGAGTCTTTGTCTGTCATGTTACGCCACCTACTTTCTAATGCATCATCTGCTTATTTTAGTAAAATACGATTGATATTTTAATTAAATTAAACATCTTGTATTTGCATAATGTTATATACTTTCTTTTTTGCAACCTTTTAATTTAATAATTACTCGCTTACGCTAAAAAAAATTAAAGACTTTATTTTGTTTTAACACAATAGCTCGCCAACTCCGATACTGGTATTTACGATTCCTGGCAGCTCGTAGCAAAGTCAAAGCGAACTAACGGAGTGGAGTTCAAATTTCAAAGAATGAATTATCAGAGAGCGATCTGTTCCATTTTGGGCCACGTCTTGAACTTTCCAAGAACTCCACTTTGATAACTTTCCCCCCCTTATTATGCTTAACATAAATTGCCTCAAATTCGTACTATATTGTATGACAGAGCAAGTAGTAGTTACATAATAATTATAAATTGATATATATATTAATAGTATTAATTTGAATATATATAGGCTAGGTAGTTATTGTATTATATATACTAGTCCGTCAATACTATCTATACTATATACCATATAATCCATATTTGTTATATAAGGGGATGATCAGTCATTATGATTAGTTAGTACGTAAATACACATACTTATACATTCCCCTATACTAATCTATACTAATTCTTCAATTTCTACCTTTTTTCCCTCACCCTGAGTGAGAGAAGGTGTTTTTAATATCCAAACGCTAGCCGGTCCATGGAGGCGAGGATAAAGCGTGCAGTCGTGATTAGAAGAAAGAAATAGCGAACAGCCAAAGTAAAAAAATAAGTACGAAAAGAAAAAGTCTCCAGCTTACGACTTACCACACCCCTCTCGTGTATCCATTAAATGAGTATGAGACAAGTTCGCAGTCAAGAAAAAATCTTCCGGTGAGAGCTTAATCCACGGACCCAGCGAGCTTCGGACCACAATTCATCACTCCCCCTATGTAAATAATTTTAAAATTAATGGAATTCGGATTATTTATCCATTTTATAGGCAATGGTACTTGAAGCCTCATTCTTCCAAGAGATTCATGTATGAGTAAATCAAACGTCTTAATGGGTTCAAGGATGGACTGTATTTCATCGCCTTGGCCCAGGATCTGTTCTGTCGCTCCCTGAGAGCATACGGCAAAATGTACGCACTTCACCCAAAGAGTCACCCGCCCACCGTTTAAAATTTCACTGGAAACCTACTTTTGATGGAGGCGACAATTATATTTTGTCGCAATCTGCCAAACTCAACGCATTTTTCTCTCGCTTACACAACATTGCCGATTTCTTACATGACTCCAAATTCCACTTTTTTCTCTCTCCGGATTCCCGACCGCTCGGGTTGATTATTTACGATCCGGCCTTCAACACACTCATCCACCCTATGCACATTGCCGCCTTAATCGGAAGGTCACCGACTGTCACTCATCACTTTTCACAGAGAAAACAAGATGAATGCCAATCATCTCAAAGCGTAATTTCCTTTTTCGGTTTTTATGTCGTCTCCAGCTCAATTCGATCTTACCCTTTTTGAGCCAATTCATAGCTCTATTTTTTCTTCACACCACTAATATTAAGACTTCTTCCTTATATCGATTCCTTCCGGATCACATTATCTGAATCATTAGTCTTCACTTCTCACACCCTAACAAACCGCCACTATGTTTGTCCCAATCTGAGATACATTGAACTTTTTGATTTCCCCCCTTAGATACGGATTCACCTGTCATCGCCTACGCGAGACTAAACTATCATGCCTTTTGCGACCTTCGCCGTCGGATCATAAAGCCTTTGATTATCGATTCTTTTCAGCTCAGCTATTACCTCTTGTGCTGGTGTTAAGCTTAAAGAAGTATAGAGAAGTATCATATATTTCATTCTGGTAACAAACCATAGTCTCATCTATTTGCATAAATATATAACTATATAATTTATTATATATTATGAAATATTTAATAGTTAATTTATAATATAAATTTTATATACTCTATATAATATATATATAATTATTATATACTTATTATATATTTTACTAAATACATGTGAGATAACTTGCTGTATATTAATTATATTTCAGCTTTACTATATATCTTATATCATATATACTCTAGTTAGTCATCCCTAAGATAGCTACCGTGAACTGGTCTCGTAATAAAAAGTCATAAGGTGTAGGAAATACATGTAATCCAGATAGCCATGATGTTTTAAAATAATTCCTATGCTCGTCAGCGCGACATTAAACTGGGGGTTTATTTTTGGTTACTTGTATTGTGCAGGGTTTGGTGTTTCTTGAGCCTGCTAGAGTTGGGATCTTCTTCAATTACGACTGGTGAATGTTATTTTGTTCCAAGTGCGCAGTAGTAAAATGGAGTAGAATGTATATTCAGTTCAATTACAAAAATGCTTAATCTCTCAAAAAAATAAAAGGATGAATGACCTTATATTATGATTCTACGAAGAGACCACACCGTGTACTTGGGATGGGTCAAATTCAATTTTTTCGAGTCACCGGCGCTCCCCCTAAAGCGTTCTCCCCCTCAATCCCCTGGATCTTTTGTACTGTTGAGTAGGTCGGAGATTATGTAAATCCACCTTTATCCTTAGATATAAAGGAAGGAAACCACCCCCTTTGTTAATCATCATCCCAGCTGACCTACTGACCATTACAATAGTTCAGTGACCTGCCGACTTCTTACTTGTGAGACACTACGAAAGTATGGACTTCACAAAGAAAGCCAATTTCACTGGATAGGAATGATTGTACCGAAGTAGTTTATATATATCCAATCTTTCTGGATCGCAGTTCGGGTGGACGCCGACGTACCCGACCCCCTCAACACATCCTTTCCTCCGCCCACAGTCGACTGGCGATTGAAAAAGCGTACTTACTCTCAGACATTTGACTGTATTTTTCACTAAAGCTATGACGAAAACGAAATCATGAATTGTATCTGTTGGTGTCCTTGCCTGGGAGGAATTTAATGTGCAGTAATTTATTTTTATTTGTAAATTATTATCCATGTTATCGCGTCCGCACTCTGGTGGCCAGGGATTTCCTTTTGAAGGTTATTGAATTTGATCTGTGTTTCTCGCGAGGTGGTTAATTTCTTCCGGCTGGGCCCATGCTGGATAGATCACAGGCTGAATGGTAGTCGACAAGCTCGGCTCACCTATAGGTACACAGTCAGCGTGCTTATGTACCTTTCTAAAAGTTTTGTAGAATATATATAAATGCCATCACTTTTATATAAAAACAAATTTATTAATAACAGACTTGCCTATCCTATCCGGAGAATCGTTCGGAAGATAGCAATTTTCTGCCACCGAAACTATCTCATACCTAAAACAGAATCTTTCATCCTCACTCACTTGTGTACCTAACAAGATTAGAAAAAAAAGAGACTCATAGAAAGGAGTAAAACGTATCTCCTTCATTAACTTGGGCTACGCCCCTGAAATCCAAATTATTCATCTCACATAATAACATAGTCTAAAAGCTGTGCCCAAAGTTACGTTGGAGAAACTGAGTACTGTAACCCCTAAATATATAATGGTGATAACAGGACCTGGAGCCCCCCCCCTAATTAATTTTGTTAAAAATTTCATCTACGATTTAGTATCTTATTCATAGTTCAAAATGATATTATCATACCAACTTTCAATTACAAAACTAATAAATCAATGTTCATTTGATATATAATAAGTATTTATTATTCTATCATAATTTCATTCCTAATATAATAAATAAAACATATAAATAAAATGTACGAAATATAATAACAAAATTAATTATGTACATCTACACTTTTTTGTTGATTTTCATAAAACATCCTTATATTATAAAATATTAATATTATTCTATCTTTTATATTTATAAAATTATAATATTATATATATAATATACGATTATTTATATATATTAAAAGATAATATTTTTATATTAATTTTATTTACATTTACTATCAAACAGCTATATATATATATACTTGCCTATTATATATATGTAATCAATGATCTTATTCAAAAATATTAACGTAATAATAATCAGTAATTACGTGATATTTATGGATATCATAATCATAACACAGTAATAAACCTTCTCGGAATACGGAAAAACCAAAAGGATCCAAATATAGGAGGAAGAGAAAGAATGAGAAAACTGATACAAAAGAGGTGGAACGACCGGAGTTTTTAACAATGTTAAAGTTAAACTACGATGACACGGACTTTGAAATTTCAAACTTCCCTTGATTATACAAAAAAAATTTATCTCCCTTTCTATTTTTGATTATTAATTTTATTATACTAATTGTTCAATAAAGATATTCTAATAAATCTAGTAACAACATTTCAAGGTCCACCTGAAAGAGGAAAAATAGGCTTTTGGAAACTGGGTTTTTCAAATGTCACCTTAGAAAGGATTTTCTCTCCCCTAGACTTCGGTTCCTGCATAAATGTCAGGCTTGATTTAATAGGTCAAAGGTCTTAGCATTTCCCTTTTTTAACTGCTATAAATGTCATAGGACTATTTTCGAATGAAAGGTCAAAGTTTATTTTTAGGTCAAAAAACTTATTTTTCTAGTATTGAAATTAGTTATTTATCGGTCAAAGTTATCCAGAAGAAATAAATTATATACACTTTAATTCAGAAAAGCACTGGTCTTTTGATTTAATTGGTAAAATGGTAATTATCTGATTTAAAAAAATTACTAATATATATATGTAATTCTTCACTAATATTTATGGCAGAATGTGCTTCACAAAAGCAAAGAATTTATCCAAAATTCGTTCTTATCGATAATTTTGAACAAATCATATAATATTCTATTTCAACAATTTATTTATTTATGATATAGTTATTAAATTGCAAAAGATTTTGATAGTAAAATTTAGTTTATATATCATTAATTTCAAAGTGTGGAATGGTTTCATACGTTTGGAGTTAAGTTAGCTGTCGGGTCTAACTGCTTTCGGTTTCTTAATCGGTATATAGGAGAAGCGATCGAGACCGAGAGGATTATTCTCACTCTTAATTACTGCACGCTCAGTAGACTGTCTGTCCCTTTTTTGCCATTTACCGAGTCGAAAGAAATTCTACGAGATCCACTTTCAATGCGCAGTTAGCGGTAGCTTAACATGTCTTTCTCGAGGCGCTTTCCTTAAGAAGCGGGTCCTACCTTTGGATCAGTAGTTTAGACGGATTCCGCGCGCATATTGGAGGCGTTTCCGATTTGTTTAATTGTTAGGGCTGTTTGGAGTTCTTTTTTTTACAATCAACAGATCGGAGAGATATTGACGAAACCTTCCTTCCGTTCGAAATTGTGGAGCTGTTTTAGGACAATTTTTGGTATGTCTCACATAAAGCGCTTTCTGAGACAAACTCTAGGATCCCCCACTAAGCCGGTCTCTCATTGGTACCAAACCCTTCCTTTCACTTAGCAGATTTTATGATAAATTTTCAGAAAAATGCAATTTTATGTACTCGGAAACAATTAATTTTTATGGAATTAAGTTGTATTTGATGATTGTTAAACAATCAGAGATCTCTTCTTGTTGAGTATTTTCAAGTACGTCTTAATTTCTAAGAGGTGTGGAAGAGACAAGAGTGGAAAAAGACGCCACGAAGAAGTTTGATCATATTCAATCCATTGCAATAACATTCTTATGAAGGGGATGAAACTGGGGTGGTGTGAAAAAATCTTCTATACATAGAGAGAATAACATAAATCCCTTAGATGTGCTATCAGGCAGAAAAGTAGAACATGACATAAAACATGACAACAAAAGATATGGAATAAAAAAATCCGCGTCAAAAACTAACCTTCGTCAATCACCTTTCAACCTAACCTTTTTAATTCGTCTTAAATTTAGTATCCGTTTATCTGATAGGGTGAAGAGTATTCTTCGGGGATTTTTATACATCTCTGGTATCTCCACCATAATCTTCATCGAAGGATGAGGTATCGAATGATGTTCTGGATTCCCCTTCACTCTTTGATTCAACGTAGATGTAATGAAAAATTTTGGTTGAAATTTTATATCCATGCAAATATTAAAATTATATCATATCAAATGATATTAAAGTATAAAAAATTAAGCAAGAGAAGAGGAAGAAATTGAGAGGAAATGTTAAGCCTCAAATGATTGATATAATTTTAATAATGGAAAAAAAAGCATGAAATTTTAAGGGAAACTAATTGAATACTGAAGACAAGATGAATAATATTTGATAGTAATATTCTCAAAACTAGAAGAAATTGAAAAGAAGTATAAAATCTCCATCGTAAAAATTCATATGATAATATTCCCCATTTAATATTATTTAATTGGGAATTTCGATTTAATGAATGAATAATATAAAAGAAAAATAAAAAAAATTTTTTGTTTAGAAAAAAAATTACATAAAACCATAAATATTATAATCAGAAAAATAATTTAGAAAATTACAAAAATAAAAAAAAAAAGATAGTTACAAGCAAGCGGCATTCAATGATTCACGCCGAGGCATTCAAATGTCACGCGACCTTAATGTCACGCGACTTTCAAAAAGTTGAAACACACGATCGAATGGTCACGCGGAGGGGGCTGCGGAGTTCTTATTATTAAAAAGATTAAAAAAGCAAATGAGTTGAACAGTAGTATATTTATTATTTTGATAGATATAAGAGGAGAGGTTAAAAAAACATGATAGAAATGTTGAAAACGAGGTCGGAATTGTATTTACGATTGGTTGTTCATCAAATATTGAATTTAATATTATGCGACGGGTATAAATTTATAATCTTTCAGTATAATTTCGGAAAATCATATATTTGGTTTCACCATGTATATGAATATGATAGGATAAATATAGATATATATGTATTATTAATATAGATAGTATATATTTAAATTAAGTATATATAGATAATAGTATTATTATATATATGTATAGTATATAGATAGAAAATATGAAGAGATGAGAAGATAGAGAGAGAGGAGAGAGAGAGAGAGAGAGGGTTTATCAGAGTCATACTATGGAAGAAATTAATTTATTATTGGGAATAATATGAATTTAGGTGGTGACTAGAATATGTACATATGTTTCAAATTCTTAAAATGGAACCACTGAAACAGCAAAATTTTGTGTCGTGAATATAAAATAATTAGGTTAAACGAATATCAAAATTTCGGTTCTCGTAGTAGCGTTCTTTTCTTGTTCGGGTAAAAGGAAGCTTACGGTGAAGGACTCATACTCTGTTGCCATTCTCTCGCTGTCTAAAGCTTTCTTTCTCTCAGCTCTGCCTCGTCATCGCGATCATTTCAACTGTAATTCTATAGTCGGTTCTTTTGCGTTCTTCTCTCTTCTCTCTCGTCTCCCTCTTCTCTATCTTCATCTTTCCTCTCCTGTCTTCGTTCTGGTCAGTGCTGTCTCTCTCTCTCCTTCCTCTCCTTCCTCTCTCCTCTCCTCTCCTCTTTCTTCTCCTCTCTCTCATCTCTCTACGTTATTCTCTCTCTCTTCTCTCTCTCAATTCTCTCTCTCTCCTCCCAGTCTACAAGAATTTCTTTTCTCTTTCTCCATTCTCTCTCTCTATCTCCCTGTTCTTCATCTCTCTCTCTCTACTCTCGCTATTAGAAATCTCTCTCTTCAATAGTTCTGCTCTTCATAAAGTACAATCAACATTTCGCTCCATTCTTGCATCTTTCTCTCCTTCTCATATTGCTCATTATTCCGATCTCTCTACTTGTTCATCTAGACCGTGCTCACTGAAATTCCTCCGTCTCTCCAATGAAGAACTCAACAGCATCACTCATAATGCTATTATCCCAATTGCGAGATCTGCGTTCCTTTCTCTTCATCTGTTGACACCCTTTGCTTCGTTCTCACTCTTCCTTTTCCATCTCTCTCATCACCTTTTCACCCCTTGAAGCTTACTCACGCAATTAAATACTTTATTTTACTCATCTCTATTTTTCTCTAGTCTTGTCTCGTCTGGTCTTATCTTCTGCATTTTTCTTCATCTACTCTCTTTTATCCATACTTCATCATCTTCTCTCTATACATCTCTCTTACTCTCCTCTCTCATCTTCTCTTCTACTCTTCTTCATCTTCTTCTCCATACTTTTCTCTGTCTTGTCTTTTCTCTTTCTTACTTTCTTCTATTTTCCATTCCATCTTCATCTCTCTCTCTCTCTTAATTATTCTATATCTCATTCATACTCTCTTTGTCTCTATCTCGTCTCTCTCTCTCCTCTCATCTCTCTTCTCTCTACTCTTCGTCTCTCTCTCTCTCTCTCTCCATTTAAATTTAATCTTTATAGAACTCCTTTTCTATTCTTAGATTTATCTATTAACATTTCTTATTATTATTTTATTATTCTTATTATATTTATGTTTCAGTATTGTATAAAATTGCTTATACGTATACCATCAATGAATTTTTAGAAAAAAATTTTCAAGGAGGAAAAGGTATCATCAAGGTAGGTGTTAAAAAAACTTTATGGCAAGACTTCTTAACGACCGTACGAAAAGGGGAATAAACTAGACTTATACTAGATTTCCTAGAATAAGGTTCTTTGAGTATTTAGCTGGGATTAAAAATCGTTACTTGTATTGTTAACTGTTATTTCCAATACTATGATATATTGTTGTCCTTAGATTGTTTCATGTATTCTTTCGGAACATTGACAGGTTTGCTTATTATTGAAGTGATATAGTTCATTGTCATATGTTTGAGAACTTTCAGAACTCTCGCGAAAATATATAATTTTTCAGATATCAATTTTCGATGAATAAAATAATATATATAAATAACTTAATAATAATATCATTGATAATTTCTCATAATAATAATAAATATAATATATAGCTATGATAAATTAATCTACTAACTAATTTAGTTTGTACTCTCTCCCCGCGATTAAAAACTTATATCTCAGTAATATACTATTTCGTTATATAATAAAAAAATTATTATTATTAATTTCAATATTGATATAAACGATTATTACTATTTTATAAATAATAAAATCAGTAATTATTCAAAAAATATATGTGTTCATATTGAAAATAATTTTTCGATATATTTAATAAATTGATATTGTAAACAACAAACTTTTTCGTCCCCACAAAATCAATAAATAAAAATAAATACTCGGATTCTTTTTACGGGCATGTTCGGTCTATATAGCAGTCTATTACAGAGTCATATATTCATTCTTCGATCCTTGTATATATAACTATAACTTCCTCTGGTACCTACACGAGACCCACCGGGTTTATATAATTATTTATACAATTTATATGTCCACGTTTCATTGGTACTTCAAACTACTCGAGCGAAAGTAGGTTACCGGCGACAAGAAATTTTGCTTTGGAAGCAGAAGAAAATGTGGCTTACAATTTGTTGATCCTTGGTCTTCATTAGCCAGCTACCTTGGGATGAGTATCACAAAAATCCCCACTTTTCTCTTCGTTCTGTAGAAGGGCTTGAACCCCTCTATCATATCTCTTTTCATGAATGTGTGATAAGAATTAAACCCATTTCAATCACCAATACAGCACCCTGCAACCTGGTTGCAGGGGATAATGAGGATATGCTTTAATATATATTATAATATATTATATTATATATATGATATATATACTTATATATTAATATTATCATATATATATATATATATTATATATATCTATATATATATTATATTAATATAATATATCTATATAATATTATATATATATTATATATATATATATATCTTATTATATATTATATTAATTATTTAATTAGTATTATTACATATAAATATATATTATATAATATTAAATATTTATATAATTATATATATTAACTATTAAGTTAATTATAAATAATATTTTATATAATATATATAATATATAGCGAAAACTATAAATGTAATACTTCCTTAGCGTTAAGATTAATAGTATTACATTGACCCATAACTTGCTATATCCAATACGGGTGAATCTCTATCTCTCTAATGACCCAATAATTGTATTCGCCTCCGATGAGCGTCTCAGCAGTGAATTTGGTCATTTCATTGATTTAGTTAGAAGGTAAGATATAATACGACGACCTGGTAGAGATAGCGAGGGATTTTCGTTAACTCTTCTCTAATTGATATGTAGTGATGACGGATTTGATAAATACCTACAGATCGCTTAATACGCCTGTGCTGTGCAACCATCATCAAATGATGATTTTATTACAGTACCAAGCATAAGATTTTCAATGTATATATTATTATATATATATATTATTAATATATTAATATACTAAATATATAGTTAATTATATATTAATTTATACTATATAATTATATATTATATATATATATATAGTTATATATATATAATATATATATTAATATACTATAATAATATTAAATGATGAGAATTATATTAACTATTCAAAATAATATTTTTAAGATTTCCTATTATCGTTATCGTAATTTTCTAGTATTTCTTTGTTAATACTATAATAGTGAAAAGTAACGTAAATATCGCCGGTTAATATATATTACCGTCTAACTTTTAGCTTTATGACCTATTGATATACATTAACTATTTTACTCAGAACCTAGCTTAATAGGTATTGAATAGTTTATAATGTTATATTCTATATGTAATTTAAGTAGACTTGTTAGTTTTAGATATAATGCCATATCTCAACATTATTCAAATAACTCTTATTATCATTATGGAATTTGGCTCGAATTCAATTAACCTACCGCCTAGGTTAAGGGTCTTTTGGTTGTTAGCGGATAGATTTGTGTGTCGCAGTGGTATTTCATGACCCCTAGTCTCTATTTACTGCGAGAAGCGATTATACTTAACAGTCTCAAGAATCTATAGCAAGCCTTGCAGTTCGGCCTCTTATTATACTTCATTTGGCAATATCTAGCCAACCAGATGGGCATGATATCTCGCACTCGTAGATGGCGCGTGGTTCTTACATTCTTTCCTGGAATGCCACATTGAGCCGAGAGAGTATGACGAGTGTGATTTTGTACGCATTAATAGATTGTTCTGTTGTATGTGTTGGCTGTATGTTTTAGTGATGTGTGGGTAGTGAGATTAGTGTAATTCCCTATGCCGTACATTGTCATTAAATATTACAGAAAATTTGATGCTAACGGCAAGTTTTGTGTCCGTTAAGATAGCTGGATCGAGACTTGAACTGTCGCGATAGGTAAGTTACGATCCAAAAGACTCACTTTTATCCACTGAGATACCGTGAACTAACTCCATATATATGTGTACGTGTTTATGTATGTGCTTGTGTGTGTATGTGTGTGCGTAGGTGTGCGTGTGAAGGTTGGTGTGTAGGTAGGTGTGTGCGTGTATGTATGTGTCTGTGTGTGTAACGTCCTTTTGAAAATAATAAATGTCTTTGTTGTTGATAAAAAGACACAAAACAAAAAGAATTTTTAATAAAATGTTCATAATTACGTAGAGAATATTACCACAAAAAACGATTTTCGACACCCATATAAAAGCAACAACAACAAAAAGCTTTTCAATGACGTTTCCACTCCCTCTACCTTCCCCCTTTTTGAATAAAGCGTCATCGAGCCTCGCTTTGTTAAAAATGCATCCCCAACTCCACCTTCTATACACGACGATAGTTTTTTTTTATTATTGCACGAGCTTTTGTTTAAGCTTTGAAAGACTACATCATATTTGTATGTGCGTGTGATTGGTTCATTTTATGGAGATTCTAACAGAACACCTCTCTGTCTGTCTGTCTGTTCGCAGTCCAAGCAGTTTTTACTAGAATAAAAAAAAGAATTCGGAGCTTGAATCAGTAAACAGAGCTTGAAATTTTTAAGGTGGATTTAGAATTTAAAGCATGTACCGAAGTAGGATTCAATCAGTTTTAAAATCCTCAAAATGGTAGTGTTATCAAAGTGAGTGACATACTTAAGGGTGTAGTTGCAGTGGAACAATTTTTAAAAGACTTGGCATGAGAGGTTAGGTAAAGTTTTCCATAGGTTTAAAGAGGGGCTTGAGATTTAGTATTCTTTATAGGAGGAGGACTTAGGAGATTAGATTAGCTTTATCTCTTTCTTTATCTTTCGAAGGTAAATGGACAGTTAGTTTGACAAATTTAAAACATGGAACTGAATCTCAATCAAACATGTTAAAGTTCGCACTTTCTTACAACAACTTCATCTTCCAAATTAAAGGAAAGTCAACAAATAAATATAAGGACTAGAAAAGCGGGGAATTGTAGTCTGAGCAACAAATTACATCATATATATTTACGGTACGGGTAAACTGGGAGGTTGCCCAGGGAGGAAAATTATCAATCAAGAGATCATGAATGAGGTATGAAAAGCGATATAAAATTGAAAATCTTATTGTTAAAAAAAAAAAAAAAAAAAACTTTTCTAAGTTCAAAATAATTAAGTAGAGGTGTTAGAGATAAATATAAGATATATATATATATATATATGTATATATATATATATATATATAGTATATATATATATATATATATATATATATATATATATATATTTATATATATATATATATATATATATATATATATATATATATATATATATATATATATATATGTAGGGGTGTCTACCGTCACTCCTATGCCCAAGTTTCCAACTCTGACTAAAAGCTAATTCCAACTCTGACTAAAAGTTAATTCCAACTCTGACTTTCATATAAGTCTTAAATTTTGCTATTATTATATTATTTAATTATATAATTAAATAAATAACTTAATTTCATTATACAATTCACTATATGAACTTAATGTGTTTCAGCTATTGTATTATATGAGACACGTTCTCTTTCATAATTATAATTTCTGTTAAATTATTCATATTCACTTATAATTCTGCGGATTTATAAGGTTAGTCTTAATTGTTTTTTAATCTTAAGTCCATCCTTAATTTAAATGAACATATGTGTAAGAATAATTTACCATTATATAAGTCACATAAAGGCTTCTCATATTGCAGTTCTACATTGCAATTCCTTCATCGAAGGTACAATACTCCATCTTAGGAATCTTTAAGTATAACTTCGCAAAGCTAAGAAAAATCCCCGATTGGGGTAAGTACAAGAAAAGTAAAACATATTATGCAATATAATAATACATAAAAATGGATAAAATGTAAGTCTAAAAAGACATTACATGTTGTTTTCTCTGTTTTAGGTCCCATTGCCGGGCTCCTTAGATCCCATTGCCGGGCTATTTAGATCCCATTGCCGGGCCATCAGATTCATCCCATTGCCGGGCTACATTTATTTCCCATTGTTGGGCTACTTGCGTATTTGTAATTCGGATACATCTTATTTACGTCCCGTTCTGGGCTCATTTATCAACCCATGACTGGGTTATTTGTGACATTGTTCTGATCAAGTTATTGTTGTATTTCTTGACAAGTTGTTGTTTTGTTCTGTCACCAGTATTGGTGTATGCTATTATTAAGATAAGTGTTGTTTCGTTCTTAATTATTTTGTTGTGACTTTTGTCATTGTATAATCGCCAGACGACTTATTGTCTAAAGTTCTTTGTCGTCGTTATTTTCAATCGAATGTTTTTAAACTAAAGACATTCGATTTCAATTGTTGTTAGAACCATTAAGTGTTGTAATAAAACTTTTCCTTTTTCCTTTCTTTTATTTCACCCCTTCTCATTATTACTCACTGTCCTTTAATCATACCACATCATTACGATCCCTATCACTCATAAAATAAACAGCGCAACCTGTGTGGAAGTTCAAAGTCCAGCGACCTATTCCTGGTCATTAGGATTAAAAACCTACATAACAAAAATCAAGAAACATTGATTCTTCGCCACAGTCGCTGATGTTTTCATTTTCATACTTACTAGTGAATATATACTAGCAGGTAATTTAATATTGAAAGTGTAAGTTAATAATAACAATTAACCTAGTTCTTTCCCCAGCTTTTATGGTAAACCTTTATAAAATTGTATTGACTTTCATCCGGCCTTCAGGGAGTGTAAAATATTCTTTTACACTCCGTAACATATATATATATATATATATATATATATATATATATATATATATATATATATATATGTCTCTATATATATATATATATATATAGTTATATATATA
>JABUQX010123908.1:0-7500 GCA_015478945.1 Trachelipus rathkii | reverse complement strand
TATATATATATATATATATATATATATATATATATATATATATATATATATATATATATATATATATATATATATATATATATATATATATATATATATATATATATATAATGTAACGCTATAGTAAATACTAACACTATAATAATACTATGTAGTAATAAGAACACAAAATAAAAGTGTGAATAAGAATAAATAGGAATATAAGAATAAAGGTTCGTGACTAACCTTTGAACAAGACCGGCAGTGGAATCGACAGTTGTAGTGGTGGTTGTGGAAGTCTCCATAAGTGAATTGTTGGGTTCGAACCATGGCTTTTCCTCAGTGTCTGACAAGTTTCCCTCTTCCGATATTCCCTGAGGTGGTTCAATACCAAGTCCGGCATGAGAGGATGCCCGACCACTCGAGCGACGGCCACTTCCATGGGTAGTAGCCGAGACCCCAACCACCACCGCAGCTTCTTTTACTGGGCGGGCACCCAGCAGGGAGGATTCTGCGGACGCCATTTGCAGCGAGGTCCCTAGGAGTCCCTCTTACAGAACTAACAGAACTACGCCCACTTCCAGACCTTGCCACTGGAACAGAAGGGGACTCATGGTGACTGTACAAACCAGACTGATGGTAAGCATCTTCTGGCTCCATCTGCAAATTATAATTATATATAGTATATATATATATAGCAGAAAGTAGTTATATATATATATATATATATATATATATATATATATATATATATATATATATATATATATATATATATATATATATATATATATATATATATATATATATATATATATATGAAAAAGGGGAAAATAAAACGTTGTTTTAATCTTTCAAGCATAATGGAAATATAAATAAGTTACTCGCTTTGAATTTATAAAATTAAGAAATGAAATGGAAATTATATTGATATTTCCTCTACGAAATTGTTCTCTAAATCGGTCAATTTTTTTTGATATTCTCATCACTATTAGGATTGTTATGTAGAAGTACAATTTATGCATGTATTACAATTTCTGCATGTATTATTATTATTATTATTATTATTATTATTATTATTATTATTATTATTATTATTATTATTATTGAAATTGACATTGCATTGTAATCTGAAATGATAGTTGTAGTTACGGTTAAAGTGCTAATGGTGGTAATGATTATCACTATTATTATTACTTATTATGAATATTATTATTGTTGCTATTAAGGATGTTGATATGGCTATTATTATTATTATTATTATTATTATTATTATTATTATTATTATTATTATTATTTTATTATTTTATTATTATTATTATTATTATTATTATTATTATTATTATTATTATTATTAATTCTATTATTATTATTGCTATTATTACTATCATAATTTTTAGTAGTATTGTTATTATTACAATTATTATTATTATTATTATTATTATTATTATTAGATATTTATTATTTATTAATATTAGTTAGTGTATTATTATTAATACAATTATTATTATTATTATTATTATTATTATTATTATTATTATTATTATTATTATTGTTGTTATTGTTAAGTATTATTATTATTATTATTATTATTATTATTATTAATTTATTATTATTATTTAATTATTATTATTATTATTATTATTATTATTATTATTATTGTAACAATTATTGTTATGAAAAAACTCAATAGTTATTACTCTGATCAGGATAGTCAATAGGTTTTAATAACATTATGCTAATTACTATTATTATAATTGTACATTTAATACAATTAAAATTACTATTAGAAAAGAAGGGGCATCAGCATGTGTTGATGCTCAAAATAAATGTATTGTATTTGGGGCTCAAAGGATACAACACTGTGTTGCAATTAGTAGACCCATTTCATATAGGAGGGAAATTGCATCCTGATTTATAATAATATAATTGTAATAATATTGTAATAATATAAAATTATCTGTGTATCTCTGTTATTAAAGGATGAAAATTGAAACTGCTTCCGATTGAATATATATTTTTTGATTTTGATTATAATAATAATGGGATGAGAGATGGCATCTCTGAATCTGAATTGATGTAATTCTATTTACATATTTCATATATATATATATATATATATATATATATATATATATATATATATATATATATATATATATATTTATATATATATATATATATATATATATATATATATATATATATATATATATATATATATATATATATAATTTACCAACAACAGAAAACACCAGTTGGTCAAACTTAAACCACAAGGATTTCGCTCACAAAAACAAAAACAAAAACAAACAAACACTAATAAAAATAAAAAGTAGGGGTGGAAATTGGTAATCCGAGTGTATGTGGAGGGGGAAGGTCCAAAAATATCCGCAATCACTTAGTGAAACAACAATCACTTAGCGCGCAACAATATACGGAATATATATATATATATATATATATATATATATATATATATATATATATATATATATATATATATATATATATATATATATATATATATATATATATATATATATATATATATATATATATATATAGTTAAAGATATATATATATATATATATATATATATATATATATATATAGCAATGTCCTCTTCCCTGTTCTCTCCTGAGCTCCCAAGACCACAAATTTGGCAATCAACGTCAAGAAGTCTTTTATTATGAAACGTTTAAAAGAAAAGAGCCAAAATTTTCAACAAAAATGATTTATGACAACAGAAAAAAACTATTAATAAATATAAAATAAAAATGACAACGCAAATGAACTATCTTAAAACCCCTGCAACCGAGTCGCTATCATGTGCACTCCAATTATAGTATATATATATATATATATATATATATATATATATATATATATATATATATATATATATATATATATAGTATATTTATATATATATATATATATATATATATATATATATATATATAGCAGTATATATATATATATATATGGATATATATATATATATGCGTTGGGTGAAATAAAGGCTGCACGGAAGCTGTTGTAAAATTAAAATAAATATTTTACTAAGTGGGAGGTGGACTAGCTATTTAGCTGCCAGGTTTCCTCCCCTTCCCAGAAAAAAATCGGATCTTTTCTTTCTGCACTACAACGATTAAAGCCTTCGCAGGCGCCCCTCTCCAGGTGACTAATTCGCCTTCAGCAACAACAACAAAAAAGAAAATTTATAAATAAATCCGACAACGATGATGTTATTTCGTGGCTTCAGCACGATTTATATCCAAGGGTCATCCCAGTCGTTGTTACTTAGATAAGTACGCCTAGTGGTTAAGCTAGCGTATCTACCAATCGTATAAAAATATATATATATATATATATATATATATATATATAGGTATATATATATATATATATATATATATATATATATATATATATATATATATATATATATATATATAAATAAATAAACAAAAAATAAATTTCAACTGAAATAAGATATAAGAATAAAATATTTTGACAAATTAGAGACTAAAATAAATCTCTAACTGAATCTCTGGAGAAGAAAAAACGATTTTCTATCATTAAATTCATTTTTACAAAAATAAAATTATATATATATATATATATATATATATATATATAGAGATAAAAATATATATATATATAGTATATATATAAGAGTATATATATATATATATATATATAAATATATATATATATATATATATATATATATATATATATAAACTGATGAAAAGCGAATATAAATTATCGGAAAACACTGATTTTATCATACACTCATATACATACATATAGCTACATAATTTACGTACGTACGAAATAACGAAATGATCCGAATTCAATTCTTACTGTTGTTAGGTTAGGTTGGGTTGTTGCTTAGATTAGGTTTGTTTACGTTATTTTAAGCTATTAATAAGGATATCAAAGGAAAATGGCAATACTGTTCTTGTAGTTTTCGATGTTTACCATTTGATGTTCTCACACACACACAAACACACACACACACACAGATGACCGCATAAGAGTTACGTGAGGAAACTTTACGAAAAACTTAAATTTGAGAACATAACTGGAAAGATCTGTCGGAGCTGACAAAGACTAGTAAAAACTGATGATGATGAACCTTGTTTAAAGTTTTCTTTATTAGTTCCCATTAATTAAATTAAGAAATTGAATCCATAAAAAAAATTTTTTTTAAATAATTCAAAAAAATCTGCAATTTATAAATTTACGAAAAATCAAAACCATTCCAAAAAAAAAAAAAAAAAAAAAAAAAGTTAATCAGAAAATGTGGGTCCGAAGCGCTGCCCCTGCTACAACTGCTTAGCTCCTGCAGCGGCCAAGGAATCGTCGTCATCTTTGCCACATCCTCAAATGAGTCATAAAAATTAATAAAATAGCAAAATCATTAAATAAAAATATTGTTTACACCGGTTTTACAAAAGCGTAAAAACAATAATTACGAAATTTCACCTAAAATAAATCTTCTAGAGCTTAAATTTAAAAACAAAACATTTAGAGTAATCATCATAATTATACAAACAATTAAATTTTTGGACCAACTATATATTTCGTAACACGTAGGTACTCAACCATCAGTCATTACGCATTTGAGAGAGAGAGAGAGAGAGAGAGAGAGAGAGAGAGAGAGAGAGAGAGAGAGAGAGAGAGAGAGAGAGAGAGAGAGAGAGAGAGAGAGAGAATGTTTAAATAAAGAAAAAAGGGAGAAACAATAGAATAATTTGTGTATGCTTTTGAAATAATGAAAGAAAAAAAAATTTTTTACTTTAGGGAAGAAAAAAATATTTGAGAAAGTTATTTTTAGAATGCGGCTACAGCGACGTTTCATCCTTTTCATGCTAAGAACAGAAGAGCTCCACCAACGGAGGAGAACAAATGAACAGACTTCAAATTCAGATTTAAAAAAAAAATGCAATAATGAGAATTTTTTCGCAAAATTTCTGAAAAAAAAAGAAAGAAAAAAGAAAAAAAGAAAGAAAAAGGAAAAAGGAAAAAAAAGCAAGAGAAAGAAAGGAAAAGCAAAAACGTAGCATTCTTGGAAAATAGAACAAAGTATCTCAAAATCTGGGAAAAGTGACTCAGTCATCATATTCCAAGCCCCCCCTAGCAGCCCCCCCCAATCCCCTTCCCCACGCCCATCCCAGTCAAATTGACCCTTGATCGGGCAAAGCACCACGTCTGCATGACTACGAATTTATTAAGATCCAGCGTGTATAATAAAAAATCTCCAAGAGAAATTGAGTATATATGGCAAAGGTGGTATTTCTCTATTGCGAATCGCGGATGCGGTCATACTGCGTAGGAGGAGCAATCCGTGGATCAATGTATTTTTTTTATCGGGGATACTGAACTTTTATTTGCATGCGACGTTCATCGGACAGAGACGTGACACATCACTAAAAATGTAGGTTTTATTAGTGATGAATATTGTGGCAACATTCGCAATATCAATCACACACACACACCCATTCCAATAGGAGAATTTCTTACGTCCAACATCCGCATCCGTTATTTGTTTTACATTTGGAATCCGCAAAAAATCCAATCTTTTATCCTCCTATACGTCACTGGTAAGAACACACTCGTGTATATATATATATATATATATATATATATATATATATATATATATATATATATATATATATAGCATATTATATATATATATATATATATATATATATATATATATATATATATATATATATATATATATATATATATATATATATATATGTCTATATATGTGTGGTGTGTGTGTGTGTGTACTTGAGAATGCGCGTGCGTAAATAAAGCAAAAATCAAACTGCGTAGGAGATAAAAAAAAAAATAGTTTTCATCAAGTTGCAAATATCTGCGCGCTCGCGCTTATATCTGACCTATTTTATAGTTTCCTTTATTATTATTATTATTATTATTATTATTATTATTATTATTATTATTATTATTATTATTATTATTATTATTTATTATTAATATATTATTATTATTATTAGACACGCAGGATGATCAAAGAATCTTTTAGAAAAAAGGCTATATATATTCGACGACTTTTTTACACTAAAAAAAATATTTAATTTTTTTTTATTAATATTTCTTTTAAGTGACTTTTGGAAATTTGAAATTCGTGATTGAGCGAACTATCCATATATATTTTTTAACCTATTTTTATTTTTTTATTTTCTATTCTTTTTTTTTTTTTTTTTAATGTTAAAACTTCCGGAAAATAAAAAAATAAACTGCACTGATTTTATTTCAATATCGGTTTATCAAAGCATCAATAATAATAATAATAATAATAATAATAATAATAATAATAATAATAATAATAATAATAATAATAATAATAATAATAATAATAATAATAATAATAATAATAATAATAATCTACAGGAGAGATAAGAGGGAATAAGAAAGAAAGCTTTTTCGGTCTCTAAGAATAGGAGGAATCTTATCCCCCCCGGATCGAGACCGGGGCAGCGCCCCAGACCCTGGCTTAATTGAACTTTTTTTTTGTTTTTTGTTACAAGCATTTGGTGAAGGGTCGGGGAAGGGGGGGGAATATAAGTGTTAGTAAAGAGAAATTGAAAATGTAAGAAGAAGAAGAAGATCGTGTCCTTGTACCGTATGTAGTGGGATTCCTTGTGCTAATTCTCAACTCTTCTTTATTCACAATCAATCGATCAATCAATCATCAATAGAGCAATCAACATTAAACCTCCTTTTCTCTTCTCACGCATATTAAACCATATATATATATATATATATATATATATATATATATATATATATATATATATATATATATATATATATATATATATATATATATATAGATATATATATATATATATATATATATATATATATATATATATATATATATATATATATATATATAGTTTTGTTCTCGCACCCCAAAAAAAAATGCAGCGCAATCGCAATCGTACTGTAAGGAATAATTCGCGTCGCAACCGCAAACGCAATTGCGGTAGACCGCGAATTGCGGTCACAACCGCAATTCGCAACCGCAACTATTGTACGTTAAATATACTAAAACAAGAGAAATTAATACTTCCGCAATATATATATATATATATATAGTATATATATATATATATATATATATATATATATATATATATATATATATATATATATATATATATATATATATATATATATATATATATATATATATATATATATATATATATATATATATATACATATATATATATATATATATATATATATATATATATATATATATATATATTAGTGATGGACCTGATGTCAAAATTTGACTGTTTGCGGATGCGGGTGCGGATCTTAAAGAGGATGAGGATGCGGATGCGGATCTTAAAAGATGAGGATGCGGATGCGGATGTTTACTTTTTGAAACAATTAAAACATATATATATATATATATATATATATATATATATATATATATATATATATATATATATATTA
>JABUQX010123907.1:7500-30162 GCA_015478945.1 Trachelipus rathkii | reverse complement strand
CGGTATTGCCCCGTTCAGTTCGGAATTTGGTGTTTAACCGTTTCGCATTTATCATTGAAACGCTTTCGCGTTTTTCATTGCATGGTTCAATAAGCCTACCCCACTGCCACATACCTACTATACTACTAGACGCTTTACTAATATAAAGTAATAGTTAATTCTACAGTAAATTTATAATAAATCATATTTTTAAAATAATTTCAGGAGTGTCGTAACAATCAATGTTTATTTTTAACATTAATCTTTAATAAAGATTCAAATGTTTTTAAGTTTTCTGTGAAGTTGAAGCTTTAACTGTGTGGGTTCGAAGGCGAGCCCTTAAATTGCTTTTATCATTAAAGGTTTCATCACAGTAGGAACACTTACATGGTTATTCAATCGTGTGGGTTTGAATGTGGGATACTAAATCAGATTTACGATTAAAACTTAAATAGCTTTAAACCGGTGTGGGTTCGAATGTGGGATTCTAATGATGTTTTTGATTAAAACCTTTCTCACAGTAAGAACACTATAATTTCTTTTCATCCGTGTGGGACTTTAAAAGATGTTTTTGATTAAATCTTTCTCACAGTAAGAACGTTTAAATGGCTTTTCACCCATGTTGGGTTCGAATGTGAACTTCTAAATTACCTTTCTGATTAAAACTTTTTTTTACAGTAAGAACACTTAAATGGCTTTTCACTCTTGTGGATTCAAATGTGCAATTTTAAACTTCCTTTCTGATTAAAACTTTTATCACAAACTTTTAACACTTTTCATCCGTGTGGGTTCGAGTATGGATTTCTAAACTATAAATATTATTAAAAGTTTTAACACAGAGAGAACATTTAAATGGCTTCTCACCCGTGTGGGTTTGATTGTTGTGGCTTTCTAAACCATAAAGAGTATTAAAACTTTTATCACAGGAAGAACATTTAAATGCCTTTTCTTCCGTGTGGGTTTTAATGTGGATTTCTAAACCAAAAATACGACTAAAACTTTTCTCACAGTAAAAACATTTAAAGGGCTTTTCACCCGTTTGGAAACCAGTGTGGGCTCGAATGTGGGTTCCTAAATGCTTTTTCTGATTAAAACATTTATCACAGTAAGAACACTTAAATGGTTTTTCATCCTTGTGGGTTCGAATGTGGGATTCTAAATTTGAAGCTGAAGCAACCACTATCTATGTTGATGTTTCGTCAAAATTTCTAGACCCGGATATATCGCTCTGAGTCTTAATATGTTTGTCTGTTGTACAAAGGTGCTTAAAGTACAGTCGGCTTTAACTGAAAATGAAATACAAAGATATTACTAACAAACATTAACAAATAAGTCATTTAAAACTAAAAAAATAAAAAAAATAATTTTATATATATATATATATATATATATATATATATATATATATATATATATATATATATATATATATATATATATATATATATATATATATATATATATATATATATATATATATATATATATATATATATATATATATATATATATATATATATATATATATATATATAATCATTTTTTTTTTCCCAAGACAAGGGGTAAGGTGCGTGACATGGATCGGAAAAGAAAAGCAGTAGAAGACATGACGCAAGTCGAAAAAAAGCCCAACCTTACCGCCCCCTCTTTACCTATTAGTGAGAACTCTGTCCGCAGTCAAATCCACCCCTAGAGCTTCCACCGGTACCTGATGGACCCCCTCGGTATGGCACTTATCATGATCAGGGTGGGTTCATCCCAGGCCGGGTGGGCCACAACCACACCCTCTCACAAAACCCCGCCAATCACTCCTCTTACCATGCACCTTTATTCTCGCCTCTGCCAAACTCACATTTCTCTCCTTCAGACATTCGTTTACTGACTCAATCCACTTTCACTTCGGTCTCCCACCGGTCGGTTCCCAACACATTCACCACTATACATCAGCAACAACCGGCCCATCATCCTTTCCACATAATGAAACCATCTCAACGTACTTTCATTATTTTCTCATTATCCCTCTCTTCACACCATAACTCTCTAATACGTTTGCATTCCTCATTTTATCAATTCTTTTCACACCTATATATATATTATTTAATATATGTATATATATATATATATATATATATATAATAACCTTATATATATATATATATATATATATATATATATATATATGTATATATATGTATATATATATATAAATATATTACATTTTTATGGCAACGCATTTACATCGTAGAGGATGAAATAAATAAATAAATAATATACTGTGTATATATATATATATATATATATATATATATATATATATATATATATATATATATATATATACTCATATCATATATATAATATATTATATATATATATATATATATATATATATATATAATACAGCACCCACCTTCTCCTCTAGACTGGGGGTAAGGTGCGTGACATGCACCGGAAACAGAAAGGTAGTAGAAGAATATGACACAAGTAGAAAAGAAAGCCCAGCATTACCGCCTTCTTTATACCTATTAGTGAGAACTCGTCACAGTCAGAAAATCCACCCTAGAGCTTAAAGGGACCGCGATGGACCCTCTTTATGACATCACGTCAGTGTGCGATTCATCCCTTGGCCCAGGTGGTCCACAACCATACCCACTCACAAAACTCTGCCATTCACTCCTATTACGCACCTTTCTTCTCTCCTCTAGGCATTCATTTACTGACTCAATCCACTTTTTCTCCGGTCTCCCAGCTGGTCGATTCTCAACACACACCACTTCTGTCCCGGCAACCAACTTCGACTATCATCCATCCTTTCCACATGACCAAACCATCTCAATGTACTTTCGTTTATTCTCTCATTTATCCCTCTCTTCACACCACACAACCCTCTAATGCGTTCATTCCTCATTTCATCGATTCTTCTCACACCTAACACGCCCCTAAGATTGTCCATCTGAACACATTGTACTTTAGATCTATACCTCTTATTAAAGACCATAGTCTCACTACTATACATTAACACAGGTAACAACATACCCTCATGTAAGACCCTACTGCACTCAAGACTTAGTCCTTTCACATCCACAAATGATTTAATTGCACCAGCCACTTTCCTGCCATTTACAACTTTCATATTACACTCTCCATCATCCGTTCCCATTTCATCCAACATATATCCTAAATGTTTAACTCAGACACTTGTTCCAGCTGTTCACCATCTAACATAATTTCACACCGAGGACTGTCCTCACTCAAAACCATAACCTTACTCTTATCTACGTTTGCTTTCAAACACCTCCTTTAACACAACCTGCCAAATCTCTCTACCAATCCCCTAAAACTCTTTAGATTCACCACACAAAACCAAATCATCCGCATATAAAAGGTAGGGCACACTCCACTCTCTTCCATTCTCCATCATTCTAACACCATCTCCTGCCATCCCCACCTCTAATTTTTTCATAACCCCCATCCATATACAAATTGAATAACCAAGGAGGCATAGACATCCCTGCCTCACTCCGCTATTAATATTAAACCAATCATACATTCTTTTGAATCCATTCAGAAGCCTACCACAAACACCTGCCATAGGGCTTCCCTATTAATACTATCATACGCCTGTTGCAAATCCATAAAACGTAAATACAATTTCTTCTTCTTCCTCATTTTCTCGATCATTTGTTTCAATGTAAAGATCTGATCTACACATCCTCTACCACTCCTAAACGCACCTTATTCTTCACCAATCAGTCCTTCAGGCACTCGACGCACTCTTTCGACTAGAATACCAGCATATATCTTCCCTACAACACTCAAGAAACTAATTCCCCTATAATTCCTACAGTTACCCTTATCTCCCTTACCCCTATATAAGGGTAATATAACTGCTCTCCTCCAATCCCTCGGAACTATACCCTCCATAAACGCTTTGTTACACAACTTCCAAATCCAATCAATCATCATCTCGCCTCCATTCTTGATCATTTTATCAGTAATTTCATCTATACTTTCAGATTTATCATTCTTCAACTTTCTCACTCTACCCATTACCTCCTCCTTACTAATGACCTCATCCCTAAAATACTTATTCCTTCTTGCACCATCAAACCCACACACATTCACCTACACCTCCTCATTACTGCCAACAAGATTTTCGAAGTGTTCCTTCCACACTCCCCTCACATTTTTTTCATCAGTTACGAAAGCACCATCTCCATTCAATATTCTAAGCAGATTCCCCTTATTCTCATTCTTAACCTTTCACGATGGTAGATTTTGTGTGTGTAAGTATTAGAATTCTAATGGTTAAATTTATGTTTGAAAAGGTCAAGGTATGTGTGGTTGTGACATATCGTCCATCTGAGGGTAATGTTGAAGAGAATACGATTTTCTAGGATAATCTAAATGATGTTTTGGATGGGGTGAGTAGGAGCTTCAGATTGATTGTGATGGGTGATCTAAATGGTTGGATAGGCGATCAATAAAGGGATGGTATAACAGGTGGCTTTGGGGTGTTGGAAGAAAATGAGAATGGTAGGAAGGTTATTGATTTCTGCGAGGAGAGAGGTATGTGTGTAAGTAATACTTTCTTTAAACACAAGAGTATTCATAAGTATATTAGAGTTGGTGTAGGTAGAGATGTTATCGAAGTGAAAAGTATGATTGATTTTGTGTTGGTGAAGAAGGAGATGTTGAAGTAAGTGTTTTCTATGTTAAATCAGTGGGGGATTAGGAATGGGATTATCGGATCATTATGTCATTTTATGTAAAATTGTAAAATTCATGTAAAATGTAAAGGTGGTATGGATGGAAGTGGGTAGAATTAAGAGTGAGAAATTAAGTGAACAAGGTAATAAGGATAAGTATTTAAGAGCGCTTGTAAGTAAATAAGTTGAATTTGAGCAAGTTGAAACTGAACAAATCTGGAGGCAAATGAAGGAAGCGGTTGTTAGTTGTGCAAAAGAAGTATGCAAATGTGCTAAAATAGGAAGTAAGAATGGTAACAGTGAGTGGTGGAATGAAGAGGTTATGCAAGCGGTTAAAAGTAAAAAGGAAGCGTGGTTGAATGTACTAAGAGCCAATGATGAGGTTTCAAAAGAAAGATGTTTGGAATTATATAAGGGGGAAAAATGGAATAGTAAAAGTGTCATACGTACTAGGAAAAAAAAAGAAGTAAATGAAAAGTTTGGAAGGAGGATGAATTTGGACTTACAAGGAAATAGGAAGCTCAATTGGAAAGAAGCGCGAAAGTTTAAGAATGAGAATAAGGGGAATCTGCTTAGAATAATGAATAGGGATGGTGCTTTCGTATCTGATGAAATGGATGTGAGGTGTGTGTGTAGGGAACACTTTGAAAATCTGCATAACATTGGCAGTAATGAAGAGGTAATAGTGAATGTGTGTGGGTTTGATGGTGCAAGAAGGAATAGGTATTTTGGGGATGAGGTCATTAGTAAGGGAGAGGTAATGGGAAGAGTGAGAAAGATGAAGAATGGTAAGTCTGCAGGTATAGATGAAATTACTGGTGAAATGATCATAAACGGAGGCGAGATGGTGATTGATTGGATTTGGAAGTTGTGTAGCAAAGCGTTTATGGAGGGTATAGTTCCGAGGGATTATAGGAGTGCAGTAATAGAACCCTTATATAAGGGTAAGGGAGATAAGGGTAACTGTATGAATTATTGGGGAATTAGTTTATCGAGTGTTGTAGGGAAGATATATGCTGGTATTTTGGTCGAAAGAGTGCGCCGAGTGACTGAAAGACCGATTGGTGAAGAACAAGGTGCATTTAGAAATGGTAGAGGATGTGTGGATCAAATCTGTACATTGAAACAAATGATATAGAAAATGAGGGAAAAATAAATTGTATTTAGGTTTTATGGATTTGCAATAGGGATATTCTATGGCAGGTGTTAGTGATATATGGTGTTGGTGGTAGCCTTCTGAATGGAATCAAAAGTATGTATGACGATAGTGAAGCGTGTGTAAGAATAAATGGAGTCGAAAGCCATTGGTTTAATATTAATAGCGGAGGGAGGCTGGGATGTGTTATGTCTCCTTGGTTATTCAATTTGTTTAAGGATGGGGTTATGAAAGAATTAGAGGTGAGGGTGGCAGGAGATGGTGTTAGAAATGATGGAGAATAGAAGAGAGTGGAGGGTGCCCTACCTATTATATGCGGATGATTTGGTTTTGTAATGGGTCTCTCCAACGCATATATTGGAGAGTTTTCAAATTATCATTTTAGTTTATTTATGGTTTAAAATACATTGTAATTTTATAATATTCAGGTTGTAAATAATATGACGTAATTTCATTTCTATAATTTGGTTGTATTTAAATATTGTTTCATTATTATGCTTTTAATGCTAATGTACATCTGGCAAGTAATACAAATTGCTGCCGGACATACTCATTTGTATATTGCCTCAGAGTTATTCAATTTGAAATACTTTTCATATTTTTATACATCCTTTAAATGTATAAGACTTAGGAACTTTCACCTAAAATTGATGTAGTAGATGATTGATGAACTCCTTCAATAAAACATACAAAGTAGGATCCTAATTTTGTTCTATTTCACTGTATAAAGAGTTATTCTAAGTTTTTTAAGACTCTAGATAGTTTACACTTAACATCCAGACGCTCTCTAGTATTCTAAGTTTTTTTAAGACTCTAGATGGTTTACACTTAACAGCTCCACGATCCCATCTTCTACTTCTTACTAGAGGGTTTATCAAGCAACTTTCCAAATCCAAAAAGCCTAAGTAGACGGCCAGTACCGATTAAGGTACGTAGTTTTAAAATTAAAAATCCCCATCCTTTTTTCAGAAAGCGAAAGTACTCAATCATACTTTCTCTTTCAGGCTTTTTATTTAATAGGTTGAACTTTTTGTTGCGTTTGGATTGTTATTCCAGGCGGAACTTTTCGTTTGGATCGGGACTTTGATCTTGGTATTGGAATTATCCTGAAAACATCAGTTGTGGATGGTGAAGTGGTTCATCCTAAGTAAGTTGAGGGTGTGTGGCGTTTATTTATTTGGCAACTTATTCTTTCCACATACTATGATTCTTGTTCAAAGTGTTAGTTGCTTACATAGTTCGTACAATTTTCTGTAAACCTGAACCGAGTGCTTACCATAAAGTCACATTCGTTCATTTCCGAAGGTCAATGGACCACAATAACGAATTACCACATTGTTTGTGGCTTCTGGCGATATATAAATTTCTTTATATAACCATTTTTATTTTTGTCGGCTTGATGGTCGATCGAGACCTTAGATAAACACACTATTGTGTCTCATTTCTACCTCTTGTAAATAAATAAACATTTAGTATTTTCTTCTTCTTTGTTCCCCTTTTTTATCATCAAAACGTCTACGGGGCTAACCCCTTTACAGCCAGGATAAAAATAATACAAGAGGAAAAAGATAATAATAGGATCTGCAAGCGGAGCTATTAGAAGCCGAGAATTCGAAGGGGACTTCAGTGGTCCTCTGTTTGACAATCACAGCCAGAAATAATTGAATTGCTTTATACCAGGCTATCCGATGCAAATGATGATCTTATAGTTTCAACTCGCATTAACATAAAGAAGAAATATTAGTTGTTAAAGAAGCTTAACAAGAAGAGTATCTAATTTACGTGTTCGACAGATTGTTAACACTGCCTCACACTCTCTCTTGCCCTTCCATCTGAGCTGCTCTATGGAAATAAGCCGTACTCAAATTACTCGCTCGCGTATTGTTATAGAAGATAGTTATTGTTCTGTGCTTCTTTTCGACTTCGCTGGCACGTCCATAATTTTTTTCATTCTTAGTAAACTATATATATATATTTTATTTTAGGGGTACACAAGCGACTAAAAATAATCATATTGATATAATTCATTTTAGTGAGATGACAAATATACGTAAGAAATAGAATAAATTAAGAACATTTCAGAATTTCTACGGCTAATAGTATTACCAACTGATGATAAGATGGTAAAGAAAACTTAGGAGAGAAATAATAAATTAATGAATTAATGAAAATTGATTTAGATTTGTAATTCTATAAGATTGAAATAAAATAAAAGCAGATATTAGGGTCAGTTAGGCCCGGTGACTTTTTAAAAGCAAAGTTTTTGTGAAACTTTTTTTTGGGGGGACCCCTGCTCCAGATTTACATTTTGTCCCCATTTTTTTATTTCTCTTCTTATTTAATTAAAAAAATAAAAGAAATCTCGAATTAATATTCTGATTTATAACTTGTAAATTTTTCTTACCCCAATAATTACGAAATTACCAAAGGAATTTTTTTTAAAATAGGAGAAAGTAATTAATAAAATCCTGTGATTCATAAAATTCAAAAGAGAAATAGAACTATCTATAAAATTCCCCCCAAATAACTAAGATGAAAGTCTATGCGAGCGTATCCATATTGTATTGATACATTTAATAGATAAGTCATCTCCGCGGAGTAGCCTAATAAGGTATCTACACTAAATAAGTATCTCTAAGATTTATAAAATATATGAGACAGGTTATACTTAATATTAAATATATGGAAAAAATATTTATTTGATGTAAATGTATATATTAATTATTATATGATTTTTTATTTATTTAATATATATGTTATATCGGTTTTTCCTCTCGATAAATATCCTACAGTATTAATCCTAAATCCATGTCCTTATTATCATATTATATAAAATTTAAACACTCCGGAGTTAAACTTAAATTTATTTATTTTCGATCGACTTTTTGTATATTATTACTCTCTTGCTTTTTCTCACATAAAGTATTATTAATATTTAATATTAGTCTCTCGCAAGCTTCTCTTTAACTAATAAATATATTGAAATAAAGAAATAATACCTCGATGGCGCTTTAGAGGAGGGATAATACCGTGTGAGTCGCGGCACATTCTTCTCTAATAAGTAGCAGGAGGAAACCTCGCTTAATAGCTTCCTCCTTAATAAATCCTATCCAGATATAATGAGCGTAGCAGTCTGTGAGTGAGAAGGTCGTGTGTTAGATACTTGTACCCTGCGTGGTCAAATGTATAATTTCAAATATACAATCTGCAGCTCAGCGAGACAGAGCCAAGAGATAGATAATGGGTGTGACGTCATAGAAGTTAAAATTAGAGTGGGGATGAAATAATTAACCGTGCAACATTATCAGAGTATGCTCTGTTACATTTTACCCTTTCTCATGTTTGTCCCCTCCGTATGCTGTTCTTATCTAGCCCTCTACATCGGCAGTATGGAAATAACGCGTGAGATAAGTAATCGACATCCATATTTTTATATGTACTATCGGAGTAAGTCTCTTTTTTTGATAGTAATAAAGAGACATTCTTCAATTTATATTTTTCTGAGTGTCCGTGAAGTTGCGCGCGCAATCAAGAAGTATATAGCAGCAACTTGATAAACCGCTTGTATACCGAAATTTCATAGTCTCAAGGCTATTATCCTTACTATCTCGTTACCTTGCATGATTAGTCTTTAGTAGATAGCTTATAAGTTATTTTTTCTATTTTATACTCTCTCTTTTTCGTTGTATTATATTTTATATCTTCAACTGGCTGTATAAAAGTGTTAATAAAACCTCCGAATAGAACGTATATTTGAATGTGGACTCCAGAATAATATATTATACTAATTATGGAACAATAAGTAAGATAGTTCTTTCCTATCCTATGTGAAAAATGTTGATATTAACAAAAGAATTAACTGTATTAAATGAGAAGAACATTCATGCTGCAAATAATTTAGAGGTTCGCAAGTTCATAAACCAAATGACAAATCAATATTTAAAAAATATTATATAGAATATATTATATTACTTTTGTAATAAAATTATGTTCATATTCGTTAAATATATGTCATAAAAAGATACCAATAAGAACCCATAAATTAACTGAACAACATTTAAGCCTAGGTCTATTTAAAATGTAAGTTATATACTAATATGATATAGAATCATATATCCAGAAAGACTACAAAATTGATTACTCCAGATAGGAGGTATTGTTATTTGTGGTACTAGAATGTTGACGCTTTACTAATAAGATAGTGAAGACTATAGTTTATATTAGTATGTATAAATATTAGTATATGTTAGGATTAATATATTAATTGGGTTATAAGACTGTTTCATGTTATTTTTTAATAAGATAAATAGTATTAATAATCAGAATAGTATTATGTATATAGTATAACAACTTAAGACAAACTTATTGAACATAGAAATTATGATATTTAGAGTTTATATTATAGGGTATATATATATTATTAATAATATTATTATATATATGGTATGCCAAATAATAATTAATTAGAAAAAGTTTCTATCCAACTTATATATATATTATTGATATGATGTGTTATCATAGTCTACCGTAATCGAGTATATAAAATTATAAAACTGAATATGTTTAATTCTAGATATTAAGTTTAGCAATTATAATACTAAATAGTAATATACTCATATATAAAGTCCCGATCCATAAACGAAAAGTTTCCGCCTGGAATATTTAAAACATAATTATACTTTCAATTATCTAGAATTACTCTATTTAAATATAAGATAAAGCGCGGAAGAGATAACGTATATGATGAAAGTAATTTATTCGCCTTCTGAATAAAAAGGCGATGGGAGTAATTTTGATATTAATTTAATTTTAATATACTACAGTTACCTTAAGGCGTTACTGTGGACCTGATAGTACTCTTTATATCTTTTAAAGCTATCTCAGGTTATAGGTTTATCCAAAGTTTGCTATATATTTGGTTAGTAATATTGTGCAAACGGTATTTTCTCTCTGTAGAGTAACTCTTTACAGACTTGCATAGTTATATTAAGTCTTTTTATGTGTACAATTAAATGCCCACTACTCCGCATCTCAGTACATGAAACTGTTGAAAGGTCTAAAATATTTTCATAATTGGATGTAATTTCTAAATTTTTTAAAATATCTAAAATTGCTAAATAATATTTTCCAAATTTCCTAAATTAGTTAATGTATTTTATGCTCAAATTTCAGATATTTCGCTCTCAGCTTCCTTTTGAATACGTCGGCAAATCGTTACTCAAAACCTCCGTGATGATGATCGGTGAATTTGAATATGACACAATATTTAATAATGAAGATAACAACGGTCAGGTCACCGTAAGTTGTTTTAGCATTATATTTTCATTGTATTTTATAATTTTCTTAATCTTATTTACCCTTAGTAAAAATTTTATAAAATTTGAGAAAATTGAACATACTTGTGAATTGTGGGAATAAACCTCCTTCTGTGTTAACTTAAAGAAACTGTGTACAGTACTACCTCTCTCTGCTGCTCTCCTCGTCTCTCTCTCTCTCTCCCTCTCTTCTCTCTCTGCTCTTCTCTCTCTCTTTCTCTCTCTCTCTCTCTCTCTCTCTCTCTCTCAGTCTGCTCTCCTGTTCTTCTTCTCTCCTCTCTCTGCTCTACTACGTGCTGCTCTCTCAGTCTCTCATCTCTCTCTCCTCGATCTCTCTCTTACTCGCTCAATTCTCTCGCTCTCCGTCGCTTTCCGTCTCGTCATCTCTCTCTGCCCCTCGTGCGTCTGCTGCTCCTCCTCCTCTCTGGGTCGTTCTCTCTCGCTCTCTCTCTTCCTCTCTCCCTCCCCTCGTCTCGTACTCATCTCGTCTCTACTCTCCTGCTCTCTCTCTCTTCTCTCTCTCCTCTCTCTTCTCTCTCTCTCTCTCTCTCTCTCTCTCTCTCTCTTCTCTGCTCTCTCTCTCTCTCTCTCTCTCTTCTCCTCTCGTTCGCATCTCTCTGCTCTCTCTCTTCTCTCTCTCCTCTCTCTCTCTCTCTCTGCTCTCTCTCTTCTTCTCTCCTCCTCGTCTCTCTCCTCCTCTCTCTCCTCTCTCTCTCTCTCTCTCTCTCTCTCTCTCTCTCTCTCTGCTCTCTCTCTCTCTCTCTGCTCTCTCCTCTCTTCTACTCTCTCTCCAGCCTCTCTCTCTCTCTCTCTGTCTCTCTCTCTCCTCTCTCTCTCTACTCTCTCTCGTCTCTCTCTTCTCTACTCTCTCTCTCTCTGCATCTGCTCTCTCTCTTCCTCTCTCTTCTCGATTTCTCTCTCTCTCTCTCTCTCCTCTTCTCTCTCTCTCTCTCGTCCTCTCTCTCTCTACTCTCTCTCTCCTCTCTCCTCGTCTCTCCTCTTCTCGTCTCTCTCTCTTCTCTTCGGTGCATCTCTCTCTCTCTCTCTCTCTTTCCTCTCTCTCTTCTTCTCTCTCTCTCAAGCTTCTCTCCTCTCGTCTCTCTCTCTACTTAAAAAAAAAAACTCTGATAAAAACTGTGTACCTTTAACTTGGGGAAAAAGAAACAACTGTATTTGTGATAAACGCTTCTGTTTAACTTTAAGAAACTCTGTTCTATTAGTCTATTAATTACGTTATAATTAGTGAAAGCAAACATATTTAGTTGAGTTTGATCAGAATAATCAAAACTCAATTTTCGTTTTTTTAACCAAGTTAGTCCGGCCGGAACGGGAACTTTTAAAAAATCGAGGTTACGGTACATCCAATACTTTCTTCACTCCTGTTTTACACCTCAAACCATCACTCCGTGGCTCGCACCTCAGTCTAAGATATTAACAACTGCGGAGTTCTCAACATACTTATCTATCTGCCTTCTTTAATCTACCCCTACCTCCATAATTCCTCTCCAAAAACAACAACCTTTTCTAAATGGCAACACAAAAGAATGCTTTTGCAGGTCAATGAACTTACAAAGAATCTCTTGCCATATTCCAGGATCTTCTCCGAGACCATTCTTAGTGTGAATAAGAGGCCCGTCGTTCCTCTTCCTCTTCTCGTATAACCGTATTGTTCTGTCCGAGTCTCGGCTTCTACCTTTCTCTCTTCAAGCCCACTCTCAATATTCTGTCGATTATTTCTCGCGCAGTATGCGTCCTATCAGTGAAATTACCTCGATAAGTATTACAGCTTCGCTTCTCTTTTACCTTTATATATCAGGTTATTATTATTGGCTTTGCTCCACCTTTCCGCCACCTTCCCTCTTCATCAAACAGCGTGTTCATCAAACTGCATGATTTTTCCCTCTCAGCTCCTCTGCCGCCTCCATCAACAATCGGCAAGCCGCTTCCCATATATAATTTATATATACGGTATATATAATATATATATATACTAATGCTACCGTATCCCGTAAAAGTATTATATAGCCTCAGCTCTATAAGCTAAGTCATATAGATATTACATACAGTACTAAGTGAGGTATATATATATAATTATATATCTAATATATATTATATAGATATATAAAGAGTATATAATATATGAATATATTTGTTCACTGAAAGTTATGTCATAACTCCAGCTTTCGTACTTTTGTATTACCATCGTTTATGCATATTAAATGTTATTTAATATCTTAGTACTCTTTGTAAATTGAATTTACTTGAATTTAGATGTCAAGAGATCTTTTTTTGTTTATCAATGATTTTTATTAATTATTATTATTTGTAATTACATTTTAGCATGATGATGGTAAATTTGTTTTTCCGAACGAATTCAGTTAACATTTAATAAAAGGTTTTCCACTGCACAACCTCGTGCATGCCTTTTATTCCTTAAATAAATATAATTATTTATACGGTATGTTAATTTTTTTTACTTCAAACTTCCAAAGAAGTAAACATCCACATCTGCATCCGCTATTCCTCATCTACTTAAAAGATCTAGCATCGCATCAGTTTATCAAATTCTCAGCCTAAATTTTTAACATTCCGATTAAATTAATAATAGTAATAATATATTAAGTATAATATAATATATTATATATTATATATAGTACTAATATATAGTTATATATATATATAGCGTATACTGCTATATATATATATATAGTATGTGTTGTGTATGTGTGTAAAAGTAGTAGTAATTATTATAGGTATATAATATATAAATTAAGATAATATATATATTATTTTGATAAATATTATATAAATAGCTTAATATATATACCCATCCTCCCTCAGACTCCTTAGATTGACTTGGGAAGAAATTCAAGTTCAGAAATCAGACATATGTTAAGTAGAAGAACATGACCTAAGTCGGAAAAGAAACCCCTCTCCCCATACCATCCCCTCAATATCCAGGGCGGTTGCAGCCAAAAAAATCTCGATATCGGTATCTCATCAATGTTGGGGTTCATTCCTTACGCATATACCGGCTCACAACCATCTTCTTAACTATCTTCTAATATTTTCACCATAAAACTTCCCTCCAGACATTTCAATTAGCTAATTCGATCACTTTATTCTTAGGTCTCCAGATAGTCGATGCCTAAGTGTACATTTGCTAAAATCTGACTATCATATAACTTCCCCTTAACAGAAATGAAAACAAAACTACAGTTTATTAGTTAATTATGCTCATATTGTCATATTCTTCTCAAATGCGAATGCAGTTTCTCCCATCTGAAATTTACTTATGTCAATCATTTGAGGGGGAATTTTCATCAACCTAAACAAATTGTCTCTAAGATAAATTATCCATGCCTGTAACAGATTGCACCTTGGAATCTATACCTCTTATTTCAACGATATGTTTCTTGTCTAAACTATGACGAATTAATACCAAGTAACACACATCCCCTACACGCACTGAAACACCTAGACGCATCTCAAAATAGTTATCCTCCTTTGCATGCACCAAGATTTAACTGAAACACCAGCCTATTCTAGACCAGTCATAACACTATACATGTGCCTTGAACCTACAAACTTTCGCAGTGCTACGATCGTTCTTCCCTATTTAAACATCTAACAGAATATAGCATAGGATGTATTAAAATTTCATGATTTAGTATGTCTCCTAGCCCTTTGCACTAATCCAAATATTAAGTTTCATTTCAGTCCTTCGATTGATTCTGACTCAGCCCTCCAATTATCGAAAACTCTCTCAAACTTCTGTTCTGTGGACAGCGTCTGGAAAAAAAACAGCTCCTCTTACCTATCTTTTTCAGAACTAATTTCTTCAGAGTTAAATATACACAAAACCGAAGATCATTATTTGAGTGTAAATCAATAGAGTAAGGGCAGCCCTCCGCAGGTTGCTTTGCTTGATGACCCGCCACAGCGTATTCGTTGCTGTACTGCTGCCTCTGTTGCTGCTGTTCCTGCTTTCTAGAGGAGGTTTTGAGTTTTTTGTGTCAATTCATTTGTCTTACAAGCTCATGGTCAATTTAGAGGGTCATCTCAAAATTTGGTCTTGTACAGAATAAACTTAGAAACAAATGATGGCTGAAAAAGCCCTGAGGGTCGTTATTGTATACAATTACGTAATGAAGCAGAAAATTAATTTTAATTTGGCTCCTTATTAGATATTATACAATAATAGAAACATTTTTTTGTACTATTTATTTATTTCTATTGTTCTATACAATAAAAAGAAATTTTATTGTACTTTTTTTTTTTTTTTACTGTACTATTTTAAAGGAATAAATGTTTCCATTTATACACTCTGAAAAACCTCTCTGCCTATCTTTTCGAAATATCTTCAGATTTACCACACAAAACCAAATCATATGAGCACAATATTATTAGGTTTTAGTACATTTTAGAATAAGTTTTATTTTATCTATGTAGCCACAAACTGCAAAGTCATAATAGCAATGTTAACATATATACTATACAATAATGTGTACATGTATTAAAGTTTGCCAAAGTAATTGCTAGTGTTATATAAAAATATATTCAAAATTATAACTGGTGGGCTTTCATTTCTTTTTCTTATTTTTAGGTGCTCTTTTTGAAGTTTAATCGTTTTTTTTTTTACTGCCACTCCCGATTTTAACTAAGTATTGATTTATTGACACTTAATTTCAATCAGGCTGTAGTTGCCCAGCATGATCTAAAAAAGCTTCTAGAAAAGCCTTAACAACCAAAGTTGAATGTAATCCATGATACACCCACGAGATGGAGCACTATGATACAAATGAATGACCCACATTAAGTGAAAAGGAGAGTTTTTATTGCCAATCCTGATCTTTCTGGTGATATCCCCCCTCCAAATTACAGTCTTTTCCGATGAAACAAGATGAATTAGTAAATTTAATTATATCTGCAATGCTTAAAAACCATTTACATTCTATATGTTAAAACATTTCTAAAAATTGTGAACTAAAAGAATCAAAAGGAAAATACTAACTTGACAATACCAATTGTTAGCTGTTGTTGGTCCAGCTCCCCAAACTCCTATAAATAGTTGTAAAACTTTAGTTTCTTCATTATCACAAACTTCTTTTACTTTTCTGAGTTGACCACTCTCTAGAATTTCCTTGATTTTATCTGCCAAACGTTCACCAACTCCACGAATACCCTTTGCTTCCTAAAATAGATAAGATAAAATGGATTATTAAAATTAAAAAAAAGCTATTAACTAATCATTTCTTTATTGATATTGGTTAGTAGCAATATATAGTACAAAAAAAAATTCTGGAAAACCTAAAGGCAGGGTATTGATACTGAATAAATATAATGCATTCCTAAGCATTAATAGAATAGGTGCACTTGAATTTTAGATTTAATTACAATTTCTATAGGAATTTTGCAAAATTTCTGTCGAAACTAATATCTTTCCTTTCATAAAAATACTTCTTGAGAGTTCATTATATGTAAATATTTCTTTTGGCTAGAAATTATATTAATATTAATTATTTTTAGAATGAAATTTGACTTGCTAAATAAATCTAACATTTTCTTATTTTAAATATTTTCTTACAACCGCTATCCCAGTCCTTAGTACATTCAATTAAAGTTTAAAAGAGGCTACAACACAAATAAAGTGTATAATACCTAGCCACAGGTGTCAACTCCCAATAAATTCAAGCACATAACTTTTATTTTCTTATTTTTAATTTATTTTACATTACAAGCACTAACCATGACAAAGCCTCAATTAAAACAGGAGCATAAAAATAAAAAACATAAATTCAGTACTTAAATCAAAATTGATTAACTGGTGCTCAGAGTACAGCCTCCAGAAAATTTCACGGCTCAGAAGATGTGTTCTGGTTATTCTGAGTCTTTAATATAGGTACGGCAAAATTGTCAAAATTAAAAATGTTAAGATTACAAATATTGAATCGCTTCATAAGTGATTTTTAAATTAACTGAAACATTGTCTTTAGAAAACGAGAAATGGAGAAAAACCAATGATTGTAATTTTGCCCTCATGATCTAACTTTAAAAAATTTTGTTATGTAAACATCTTAGTCAATGTTCAACAGGATGGTTGCATTAGAAATCGACTGATTAATGTTAATGAAACAATATATACTGTATATGAAAATATACTATCTAAGCTACAATGACAATAATAATTAACAGATACTCACTTTTTCTAATAGGTGGAATACAATTTTTTTTCTCCTCAGTATTGTGAGAGTTTGAATTTTTAAATATATATCTTGAACTAACACTACCTTATTAAAACAACCCCAATAACGCAACCTCACTGAGAAATGAGAAAACCTCCCAGAGCCAGAATAAACTGGTTTAAGTGTACAAAAAAAACTCGATAAAAAGCCTTAAGGGCAAGCATTTTCCAATCTCTAGAAACAGGGTTTCCCAAACTGTGTTCCGCGAGCCTTTTCGATTTAGAGAAATAATTATTCATAATATAAATTACCAATTTTTGAAATAATACAAAAATTTAATTAACTGGAAGATGCTGGGTAACTCAGCTTCAAAAACAATAAATATTTGAATAGGTATATAAAAATTGTAAATTGGGGTTGTCTTTATTTCATTAAAACAATATCTGACTAATCTTCATGCAATTATTCTTCCTGCCGCTCTAAGCAGATAATTGTTATCAAACTACATTTCATAGACATAAATCAGGTGTCAATGTCAGGTCTATGATGATGTAAGAATTTAATTAAAATACATATAAGATTACATGCATCGAGTTGAACAAAATATACTTTTGCAGCCAATCATTATAGAAGTGCTTTCTGCAAAAACATTTGAAAACGTTATCATAAGGTTAATGACAGTTTCGGCAGCCCTGCTGATGAGTTTTCAGTTTTGGTCAATGAAAATTAGAAGTGGTTGATATATAAATTGTGTATATTATTGATGTTAATTAAAAGCGTGTGTTTATTAATGCTTGTGTATTAAAATTAAACGTTTGTATGATTATAATTTTTTATTAGAATAAAATTAAATTATCCACAATGGATAAATGGTTAAATTTAAAAATTAATGAGAAGTCAAATGCAAATAAGCAGCATTCTAGTAACACAAATAAAGGAGATGTTACTAAGCTTGAGACTATTGCCAGTTCATCTTCAAAAGCCTCATCAAAACTACATGGTAGAAAAAACAAAATCAGAAAATATGACGAGGCTTTTCTTTATGGTTTACCTGGACAGGTGATAGGAATGAATCAAGTGCTTTGTGTGTTGAATGTGGAAAAGTTTTGAGTAATAGCAGTCTAAATCCAACTAAACTAAAATGACATTTGGAAACAACACATTTGAATTTAAAAAATCCATGTGAACAATATTTTAAAAGAAAGTGTTAAGAATTAAATCAAAGAAAATCTACACTTTACTCACATGTGTCAGAAAACAAAGATGCGTAACATGCTTCCTATCGAATTAGTTATCGAATTGCAAAAGCTGGTGAAGCACATACAGTTGCAGAGAATTTAATAAAGCCATGTGCATTAGATTTAGTAGAGTTCATTATAGATAAAAAAAAAAACATCAAAAAAATTTCAAATAACTCTGTATCAAGACGTATTCATGCAATGTCAAATTTTTGTGAAACTGAGCTAATAAGACGAGTTAAAATGGTTTCAACATTCTCTCTTCAAATGGATGAGTCAACAGACATTGCCTGTTTTGCAGTTTTGCTTGTATTTGTATGGTATAATTATTAAAGACGCATTGAAGAAGATTTATCAATCTGCAAGCCATTGCTACAGGGGAAGCAATATTTAATTTAATTAATTCATTTACGGAAAAAAATGAAATTCATGGAAGCTTTGTTCAAGCATTTGCACTGATGGAGCCTCAGCTCTGGTTGGGCACATTTTTGGTTCTGTGGCTAGAATAAAAAATAGAAATAAAAATGTTGAAAGTATCCATTGTTGTCCACGTCGTCAAGCACTAGCGGTGAAATGTATCCCTGGAAACTTAAAATTAGTATTAAACGATGTTGTTAAAATGGTTAATTTCATTAAATCACAGCCACTAAATGCAAGAATCTTCAGCTTATTATGTGAAGATAAAGGAAGCACTCATGAAACTTTATTGTCGCATACTGAAGTGCGTTGGTTATCTCGTGGAAAAGTGTTGGCATGGTTTTTAGAATTACATGAAAAAATTATTTTTTTTTCTATCAGAACATCCTTTTCAACTTTCAACTAAATTAAAAGATCAATGTTGGATGGAAAAAATGGCATACCTTTCTGATATATTTACTTACTTGAATGAAGTCAATCTTGCAATGTAAGGTGCCAATGTAACATGTTTCAAATCAAAGGTAAAATGAAAGCACTTCAACGTAAACTAAAACACTGAGGTGATTATATTGCTAAGGGTGATGTCGAATGTTCTGAAAACCTGTGTAGTTTTTACTAACAAATGAAATTTCCTTAAGGTAAGAAACAAAACATTTAATTTTGCAACATTTGTCTGATATGAATAACTCAATAACAGAGTATTTTCCTGATGAATGGAAACAGAACATTGGGTTGAAAATCCCTTTGTGGAGTAGTTAAATTTTAACAATCTTTCACAGAAAGAACGGGAACAGCAAATTGACATTGAAACTGACTTAACATTAAAACTAAAATTTCAAGAAGTGGAACTTGCAAAATTTTGGATAGAATTATTAATGGAATACCCTGATACAAGCTCAAAAGCTTTGAAAGTAATAATGCGATTTCCAACCACATATTTATGTTTAAGAACTTTTTCATTGTATGCAGCAACAAAAAATAAATTTAGAAATAGATAAATATAGAAGCTGGCTTACGCTTACAAATAACGTCTATAATTCCAAACATGAATGCTCTCCGTAAGCAGCACCAGACAAACCCAAGTCTTTAAAAGGTATTTTTTATAATATATATATTTTTTAAATATCATTTAAGTTCCGCAAAATTTTTGCTCTAATGTAGGGGTTCCGTGGGTATGAAAAGTTTGGGAAACTAAGCTCTAGAATACTAAATTTTACTTTATATTTAAATGCCTAAATAAGATTAATACTTGCACTACAAAAAAAAAAAAAAAAAATTCAAAAAAGAAAAAAACAGACTTAACTGTAAACAAAAAAAGCAAAACGAAAACAGCATGTGAAGTAAATCATCATCTCTCCATGCTAACATTCAAACTGAAACAAAAAACAATCAATCTTATACCTTTCTCTCCCCTCTCTTTCCCCTTTCCACATTCTTTTATACTTCTAACCTTCACTCTTCCTTTTGTAAAACACATTAGCTAATTGTCATTTTGTATCAACCCATTCAGCTTTTGTAATCTTTCTCTCTTCTAACATCCACTTGATCCACTCGACATCTATCTTTAAGCTCTTGCTCAACACTTGTGTCACAGAATATATAGCATTCTTCAGAGTCTTAATGTCTATATACACCTTGATTTGTAACCCCTCTTCACCATTCTTCCATATATATACCTGCTTGTGTACCTTTTACAAACGCTATAGCTTTTACCTCAATTGTAGATCTTGCAACCCTTTTCATACACCTAGATTTCCAAGCACTAGGACATTTATTCCCTTTTTATCCTTAAGAGTCACAATATAACTTACCTGAGGACTAACACTCCCCTCATAAGACTCATCCATATACACTTCCACTTCAATCTTACCTTCAAGTTTATTCAGCCAAATACCCGTACTTATATCCTTTCCCCCTTTTTATAATAATTAATTTCCTCATTTCTTCCACTTTCCCTCCCTTAAAAATCTATTCCTTTCGCTCACAGGATAACAAAAATCGGGTCTCATCTGACCACTCACCCAATTTATTTGGCCCACTAATGATCTACAAAGTCAATTCCTCACTCTCCATTTCCCTATCACCAAAGAATTCTCTTTTATCTGGAACACTTATACTTTCCATATATTTCTCTTGTTCCAGCCACACACTTCTTATACTCCTGTATATTAACCCCTATATATTTAAAATCCTTAGTGTCTTCAGAACCCATTTCAAACTTTCCTTTCATACTTTTTATAACTTCATCCATAAATATTTCAGAACCACCAAAATAAAAATCATTCACATGTGTACACATAAAAATAAAGCTGGTTTTAGTTTAGTTTTTATACCACCTAATTCCTCAATTACACCAACCACCTTGCCATACCATGCTCTAGCAGCATCTTTTAAACCATAAAGTTTTCTTTAATTCTCAAATAAACTGCTCTTTTGCTTCTTAAACTCTCCTTTTTATAGCATACCCTTGTATATAATATGCCTATTTAATGTCAATAGAATTACACTCCCATCCCTCCCTTCTATGATATTTAAACAAGTTTTTAAAACCTCTCCTGAACAAGTTGGAGCTTCCATAAACAAATCCTCTCCATCCTCTTCAAAACCTCTTGCAACCAATCTCACTTTACATTCTTTCCCTTTCAATTTTTCAGTAATCACCCATCTTAGAGATATCCTCTTTTGTCCTTCATCATTAACTTTTTTAAAAACATCATTCGCTTCCCAATTATCAATTTCCTTTAGCTTAGCAGTCAAAACTCTTTCATTATCCTAATTGCCCAACCAAACTTTCTCCTGATCCTCGATAATTTCAATCTCCTAATAATCTATAAAGTCAATTCAATTACACTCACCACTTGCAATAATTTGTATATTATAACCGTCACTCCATTTCTTACTATTAGCTTTCCCTACTCTACTTAACACTTTCATATCCATACATTCTCCATTCTCTTAATTCTTGCATTTATACCTTTTCCCAATCTTTATTTATGTCATAATCTCCTGCTGTTCCCTTTGATCATCCCTCTTCTTCTTCTTCATTTATTATAGGGACTCAAACTATTTTAAATTCTTCCATCTCTATTTCCTCTCCTGCTTCACAATCTTTCTCTTCAATTTCTTCTTTATCTGTAATTTCCTTTTTATTCTGAGGTACCCCTGCTAATCTGGGAATATGTACCCTTGCTACATCCCTTAAAGTTCCCCCTTGCTTTACTATCACAGTTTTCCAATCATTCCTATCACCTTTGCTGGACCCTCCAATGTTTATCTACATCTCTCTTAAAATACTCTTCCTCTCTTGCTTCAGCTAATTCAATATTATGTTCTCTTATCTGTCCCTTCTTTGCTTTCTTTATCCTATCCTCTGATTCTTGTTGGATGTGTATTAATCTATCTTTAACTATCTCCTCTAGAGGCTTTCTTAAAATTTCACCCTCAATACCTATTACGCCCACACTACTATCTTCCTCAGTTTTATTGTTGGGTAACCTTACATCCTTTTCAAAAACTAATTGATTAGGTGAGTACCCATTCCTATCTAACAACCCATTCTTTGCCACTACAGACCAAATCAAACTCACATTTCTAATAACACCCTCATCTTTCATTTTTCTCAGAATTTTTCAACAATCCCACCATTTTTTCACAATGGCCATT
>JABUQX010123906.1:0-24888 GCA_015478945.1 Trachelipus rathkii | reverse complement strand
ACCATTTCACTCACCCATTTCCTCTTTCTTTGCTAATAACCCATCCTCTAAAATACCTATTCCTTCTTGCACCATCAAAACCCACACACATTCACTATCACTTCTTCGTTACTGTTAATATACAATATTCGAAATGTACTTTCCACTCTCCCTTCACATCCATTTCATCAGTTACAAAAACACCATCCCTATTCATTATTCTGAGCAGGTTCTCCTTATTCTATTTTGTAACCATTCACGCTATTTTCGCCAGAAGAACTTCCCATTCAATTAAATCTCCACATCATTCCTCCTACTAGCTAACTGATTATTTACCTCTTCTTTTCTCTTACGTATGCATATTTTTTAGCATTTCTTTTTCCTCCTATATAATTCCAAGCATCTTCTTTTGAAACTTCATATCTTTCGTTTTTATGATATTCAAGAAGGCCTCTTTTTACTTTTAACCGTTTGTATCACCTCTTCATTCCACCACTCACTGTTAGCATTCTTACTTCCTACTTTAGCACACCAACATACTACTTTGCACTGCTAACAATTGCTTCCAGATTTATTTAGTTTTCAGCTTGTTCACATTCAACTGATTTACTTATGAGCGTTCTAAATACTTTCCCTTATTACCTTGCTCACTAAACTTCTCACTCTTAATTTTTCCCACTTCCTTCTGTACCACCTTCCTTTCCATCCAACACCCCCACTAACTTTATTTTAAAATAGAACAACATAATGATCCGATAATCCCATTTCTAAACACCTCACTCATTTAACATCCAACATATACTTCAACATCTCCTTCTTCTTCACCAACACAAATCAATCATACTTTCACTTTGATACCATCTCTACTTACACTAACTCTAGTATACCTATGGATACTCTTGTGTTTAAAGAAAGTATTACTTGCACTACATACCTCTCTCCTCACAGAAATCAATCACCTTCCTACCATTCTTATTTTCTCCTGACACCCCAAAACCACCTGTTATACCATCCTTTTATGATGATATATATATATATATATATATATATAGAGTATATATATATATATATATATATATATATATATATATATATATATATATATATATATATATATATATATATATATATATATATATATATATATATATATAAAGAAAGGAGAATTAATAGTCAATATTTAGGCCTAGAAGGGGTATTGGTAATACTGTATATTTAAAACCTCTTTAATATACATAAAAAGAGGTAATTTAAAAAAACAAAAACTTTTTATAAAAAAAAAAACATAAGGAAAACTTTTTTTCACAACCCTAGGTGTAGGTAGAGATGGTATCGAAGTGAAAAGTATGATTGATTTTGTGTTGGTGAAGAAGGAGATGTTGAAGTATGTGTTGAATGTTAAACCAGTGAGGGGGTTAGGAATGGGGGTATCGGATCATTTATTTGTTTTGTGTAAAATTAATTTAGTGGGGGCTTGGATGGAGAGGAAGGTGATAAGAAAGGAAGTGGGTAGAATTAAGAGTGAGAAGTTAAGCAAACAAGGTAATAAAGATAAGTATTTAAGAGCGTTCGCAAGTAAATCAATTGAATATGAACAAGTTGAAACTGAACAAATCTGGAAGCAAATGAAGGAAACCGTTGTTAGTAGTGCAAAAGAAGTATGTGGATGTGCTAAAGTAGGAAGTAAGAATGTTAACAGTGAGTGGTGGACTGAAGAGGTGATGCAAGCGTTAAACGTAATAAAAGCCAATGATGAGATTTCAAATAAAAGATGTTTGGAATTATATAAGGAAGAAAAAAGGTGTGTATGTAAGAGGAAAGAAGAGGAAAATGAACAGTTTGGAAGGAGGATGAATGGGGACTTACAAGTCAATAGGAAGCGAGAAAGGTTAAGAATGAGAATAAGGGGAATCTGCTTAGAATAATGAATAGGGATGGTGCTTTCGTAACTGATGAAATGGATGCGCGGGGATTGTGGAGGGAACACTTCAAAAATCTGTTTGATATTAACAGTAATGAAGAGGTGATAGTGAATGTGTGTGGGTTTGATGGTGCAAGAAGGAATAGGTATTTTGGGGATGAGGTCATTAGTAAAGAGGAGGTAATGGGTAGAGTGAGAAAGTTGAAGAATGTTTGCAATTCTGATGAGTGACTTGTGGTAGAGAGCTATGGTAGATTTCGTGTGTGTGAGTACTAGAATTCTAAAGGTTAAATTTAAGTTTGAAAAGGTCAAAATTTGTGTGGTTGGGGCATATGGTCCATCAGAGGGTAATGTTGAAGAGAGGGCGATTTTCTGGGATAATCTGAATGAAGTTTTGGATGCGAGCGTTCTTACATACTTATCCTTATTACCTTGTTCACTAAACTTCTCACTCTTAATTTTACCCTCTTCGTATCACCTTCCTCTCCATCCAAGCCCCCACTAACTTAATTTTACATAGAACATAATGATCCGATAATCCCATTCCTAAACTCCTCGCTAATTTAACATCTAACACATACTTCAACATCTCCTTCTTCACCAACACAAAATCAATCATACTTTTCACTTCGATACCATCTCTACCTACACCAACTCTAGTATACTTATGGATACTCTTGTGTTTAAAGAAAAAGACACACATATAATTTCTCTGCAATCAATTTTCCTCACATTCATTTTTCCACACCAAACCAACATCAGGCAACATCCTTTGATCACCTTATCTGTTCATCAGGGTCCCAACACATTTAATCAGTTTCCAATTACCCACCTCCAGAAAACATTGTCAGATATCCTAAAATTGTATTTAATGTTTTCTCCCACTGAGCCTGGAAACACGAAGCTCTCAAGGTACAATTAGGAACTGGTTTCATCATAAAGGTAAGCTTCTTTTGTTCTTCTCTGATCTCATCAACTTTTTCTTGTATCATCTTTACAACATTTTCATCTAAGCAAAATCCCTCAAATAGGGATTCATCCACATCATCATCGTCTGAATCGTGCTCCTCTTCTGGTGACACCTTCTCTTCTATGGGAATTACTTCTATTTGGTCAATCTCCTCTTGCTCCTCTCGATTATTATCCATTGCATACTGCTGGAACACTGGTTCCTGGAGCAGATAATCAGGGGGCATCTTCCATGGTCGTAATTGCCGATGATGGGCTTTATATTGTCTACCATCTTCTGGAGATAGTAGAATGTAGGTAACCTTGTTTTCATTTACTTTAATTACCTCATAAGGTCCGCTATATCTAGGGTGAAATTTGTTCTTGGTCAGATTTCCAGGAAGATGGACCTTTAAACCCACCATCTGATGTTCCTCATATGGAATAAACTTATTGTGGCTGTCTTTCCAGCACTCGTCAAGGGTAGGTAAAGGAAGACCTGTGTGCACTTCATGCGCGGTTTTCAATATGTTTTCGCAGGGGGTTCTCTGGGTTTCTGAATGGGTAGTGTGGTTGTAAACCAGCACTACCTGAGACAATTCTTCATCCCACTTATTTGGTCTCTTAATGGACATCCTCAGATATTGGCTGAGGGTACGGTTGACCCGTTCCACAGCTCCATTTGATGATGGAGTATAGGGAGTAGTCAACATGTGCTTAATTTGTTGTTGTTTGAGTAGCTCCTCAAATTCAGGGCCTATGAATTCCCTTCCATTATCCGTCAGAAGTCTCTCTGGGATCTTTGGAAGGAAGGACAATATTCTATGTTGAAAAGCATTGGCCACATTTATACTGTGTTTGGTCTTCAAAGAAATGGCGGCCACCCATTTAGTGAAGTGGTCTACCATCACATCGGCATTCCCTTGGGTCGGAATATTAAACCATCGCTACCATCATCGTTAGCTATTTCTAATGGATCCAGAATGTTGTCAGAGTCCAAAACTATGTGATGGATTTTCGGATAGCGGTTAACCTCCCCACCGGTGTGTTCGTTATTGGGTAAATTTTCGCAAACTGGGGAACCAGAGACCTCCACAGGATCATTCACTTCATCCACCGATTCATCCAGCAAGACCCTCTCATTGAAATCTTCAGAAGACACTACTGCAACCTCAAATATAACTTCCTCCGCCTCAGTTGGTAAAGGGAACAAGAGATCATAATGAATACCTCCCCTACACAAAAGATTACAAATTTTCTTGGCCGTTTCCTCACCAAACTTCAAGGGTTTTGAATCCCCATAATAAAGAAAGATCTGACACTTATATAAGCTTGCAAACGCCTGGATTGATTGCGTAAGAGGGAATTGGCCGGCTAGTTGCATCAGCTGTAATGCTCGAGTAATGTGCTTGGCATTTTCCCCCATCGGTAATCGATACTTGATTCGATTGTCACAGAGTTCTTGGACAATCTCTTGTCTTAATCTAAGATGGTGTTCAGGGGTGCCATACATCCAACCAGAGAAAGCTTGAAAAAGTGAGTCCCCTCCTCCAGGCATCTTCAGTTCCGAAAATCCACCAGGAACCATATTTGTTGATACAAGCTCCGAGGCTCCAGAAACCTCGCCCATTGGTGATCGAGACAATGCATCGGCAATGATGTTGTCTTTGCCGGGGATGTAATGCAGCTCATAGTCAATATCATTTATCTCTTCCAGAGTGCGGGCTACTTTGGCCTTTACCAATGGCATATTATGCAGGAAAAGTAAGGGCTTGTGGTCGGTGAAGATGACCACTTTAATTCCATACAAGAAAGGCTTTAGGGCTCGCACAGCCCAACGTATGGCGGCTACCTCCCTCTCTGTGGTGCTGTATCGTTGTTCGGCTTTATTAAATGTGGTCGAGATAAAGGCTATCGGACGTTCTTCTCCAGATTGGGTCTGAGCAAGACACGCTCCGGCCCCGATATCTGAGGCATCGACATACAACAAGAGAGGGGATGCCCCTTCCGTTCGATCGGGATAGGACAGCAATTGTGGGGTCACAAGTGCGGCTTTCAGGGCTTCAAAAGCTTTCTGACAAGGCTCAGTCCACTTCAAGGTCTTCTTGCTAAGTAACTCGAAAAGAGGTTTAGCAATCTCTGAGCAATGGGCGATGTGACGGCGATAAAAATTTATCATGCCCAAAAACTGCCTCAACCTCCGAATGGTAGTGGGAGCTGGAAACTGCATGATACCCTGTAAGTTGGAATCCAGGGGAACCATGCCCTGTTCTGAGACTTTGTGACCTAGGTATTGTACCTCTTTTCTCAAAAGAAATGACTTTGCTGGCTTAATCTTAAAACCTGTATCTTGGAAGGCAGCCAACACCTTCTCAAGGGTTGCTAAATGTTCTTCAAAAGTTTTACTAATAATGAGAACATCATCCAGATATACCATGCATTCGTTCCATGGAATATGAGCCAGAGCAAATCTCATCCCACGTTGGAAAGTGGCCGGTCCATTCTTTACGCCAAATGGCATGCGCAAGAACTCCCAATGGGACAATGGAGTAGTAAAGGCCGTCTTTTCTATGCTGGTTTCCTCCATTTCCACCTGATAATAGCCTTTAATTAAATCGATGGTGGTGAAATATTTCATCCCCTGAAGACTGAAAAGCATATCGATCAAATTCGGTATGGGGAAACTATCTCCCTTGGTGATTTTATTAAGCTCCCGATAATCGATACACAATCGAATCGATCCGTCCTTCTTACGAATAGGGACCACCGGGGCTGAATATGGGGATTTGCTTCGCTGGATGATTCCTTCTTCCTCTAATTTGTGACAATTTGCCTCTATCTCCCGGAGAATAGGGGCTTCAAATGCCTGATTGGTACCGAACAGGGTCTTCGGTCAGTTTTTACTTTGTGCTTAATCATTAGTGCACCCTACGTCTGAATCTCCCAGACTCAAGGTGGTGATGATTTGGTCCAAGAGTTGGATTACTGCAACCTGTTGGGCTGCAGTGAGGTCAGCTTTCAGCTGTCGGAAAGCTTGGTTTAAATTCTGCGTCCATTCGCTGTAAATTTCATTTGGGCTTTTCTTCTCAGCCATCAACAATGTGAACCGCTGGATCCTCCAGGGTCACTAATTCTACTTTGGCTATTTTTATTCCTTTTCTCAATTTTCGTGGGAATTCGCCATGGTTTTGGGCGATTACTAGCGTTTTATTTTCAACAAAATTGACCAAGGCCGGTTCTACCTTAATGCTTTTATGCAATTCGGGATCAGCTTCTACCAGCACCATCTTTCCTGGGGAAATTCTTCCATCATGTTGGATTTCAATGATGGCACATCGCTTAGGCTCTATGGTTACCGTCTCCACAAGTGAGCATGCCTGCTCCTCATCTAACCTTCCCTTTCTCACGTCCACTGCTACCGTCTGCACATGATTCCCGCGTCGTATCACCAACTCCCGGTTGTACAGGTCAGGCAGCAATCGTTCCTGTTTCAGAAGATCATACCCCAAAACCAGGTCATACTCCGTGACCTGATCCGGGATTATGACAAAGCGACTTGGCTTCAGGATGTACTGGGTGGATAATTTTAAAGCGATGATCACTTCTCCCAGCACTGGGAACCTCACATTTCCTATACCAGTCACGCCCCGATAAGCGGTGGGTAATAGGGGACAGTTCTTCTTGTTCAACAAATGAAAACAACTGGCTGATATAAGGCTAACTTCAGCTCCTGTATCCACAAATGTGGTTATGGGTTTCATTGGCGGCTGATCCATGATGGTCACCTGCAATATGAGTGTTTCCGCTGATGCCTTTACCACATTGTAGGTAATGACTTTCTCTGGAAAAGAGTCATCTTCAACTTCATCAACAGTTTTATCCATCGTTTCTTTTGGATTCTCATTCAGGATCACTGAGCCTGCTGGGAGAGCCGCTTCGGGCAGTTCGCTCTCCTCCTGTCTTTGTTCAATAAGATCCTTGTGTAGGTGGTTAGTTCTCATTCTGGTAATAGCTTGAGGACTCTCCTGAGACCTCCATCTGTCCCTGGCTGCAAGTTACTATTTCTACTGCTTTGATTTTTTTATTCTCCAACATGAGGTCTTCCATGTCTGAGCCTATAAGTTTTCCGACCGCTGTGTGCAATCTTTGCCCCAATGGTCTCCGTTACAAAACGGACAATCCATTCGGGGTTTTGGAGGTTGACTTGGTTGCTTTGGACAATTGGGCACCAGATGCCCCACCTCCTTACAACGCAAGCACCGGTTTTGCCGCAAATAACAATCCTGATAGACGTGACCTCTCTTTCCACAATATCGACACAAGGGTCTAGACCAACAGTCACCCATGGTATGACCCCTCTTTTTGCAATGGCTGCATGTTTGGGTTTGGGGAGAGGGACCATTCCCATTTCTCGATTGATATCTGGGTGATTCATTACCTTGACTACTTCTAAAGGTCTGAGATGGGATCCCTCGAGGATGAGCGGGGTTGCGCGGAATATTATTTGTAATGGGGGCCTGTTCTCTGCTAGCTATGGCTGCACTTCTGTTAATTTTCGGAGAACAACTATCATGGGGCTGTAGCTGAAATTGCATTCTTTGACAGCAACACAATCCCTCATGCATCCCGTGTATTTGTGGTGCCAACTGATTTCTGTTTGACAGTGTGGACATTTGGAGAGACTTCGTCAGGGTCTATCGTTCTCAATCGGCGAACGTCTCCCTTCTTGCTATGTTTTTCATAGATTTTGTCCGCGACCACCACAAACTGTTCCCACGGAATCAGTGATCCCCGTGTGACCTCGAAAGCCATCAAAGTGTCCTCAACTCGATTTCGCACAGCTGCTGGCAAACATTTGAGGAATCTTTCTCGAACGAGGGGCATGTTTTTCACATCATTTCCGGGGAACGCTCGCTGTGCCAAACCTATTAGGCGCAACGCAAATAGGGGAATCTTCTCTTCTTCCTGCATGATGGCATCTGTGAACTTGGAAGTGTCGGTGTTCACTTCTTTGTCCAACTCCTCCCTGTACCAATGCAAAAGTTGGGTCTTCACCAGTTCATATTCAGAGGAAGTGGCTGCGACAATATGGTACGCTTCCAAAGCCGTACCCTGTAGATGGTTGGCCAATAAGGGAACTCTGCCCTCTGTCGATCCGGGAAATTGGGAATCACAATAGGTCTCAAATCTAGTGAAGAATTGGACCATTGTTTCTCCTGTCTCCATTTTGTATTTCCCTGGAGGAATCACCTTCTTGGGCTTGCGATCCACTGTTAGGGTCTCGAGTATGGTGGTCATGTTCTCCATTACTCTACTATTCTGCCTCATTACCTCCTTCATGTCCTGTGACTGTTGTAGCAAGACTTGCCAAACCGGGGAATCCGAAGAGATGGCTTCTGGATTTGGGTTCGGAATGGGGGTCTGGTTATCATTTCGGGTTTGGGTATGATGGAATCGGTGGATAGAGTATGGGGCAGGTTAGGATAGGGTGGGAGTGGTTAGCTAGGTTTAGTCATTTATGATTTGTTTTAGGTGTTAAGTGAGTGTTTTCGGGTGAGGAACGGAATGGTTGAGACGGCTAGGTTGGTGTAGCGGTCTGAGTAACTTCTGTATGCCCGTAGGGTAGGCGGGTCGCGGAAAGTGTGTGTCTGGCAAGGGTAGCGGGTGGTCTGGGTAGACGGCGGGAGGTCTAGCTCGGGCTTTAGGGTAGGAGTCGGCGGTGTAGATCGGGACCGCGGCTTTCGTACTGGAGCGTGGGGTATGTCTAGATCGCGTAGGGGTAGCGGCCAGTCGGTGGGGGTTGGTCGGAAGGTAAGCTGCGTAGCGTATGCTAATCTTCAGGCTTATCTGGATGAGCGTAAGTATGTGTTAGACGGGGCTGGTGGCCGCGCTGTTCGGGCTGGGTGTGACTACTGGTAGGGGGGCCCCCCCCGGTCGTATTGCGTATTTAATGGTAGTGGGGGTAGAGGTTTGTGGTTTAGTTTTTGGTGTGATAGGATGTCTTATGGGTGACGGTGGTGGATGGGAGGTTAGGAGTTTTAGTGATCTAGGTGTAGGTATTATAGGGCGGCGTCGGTGTACGATCTGGTTAGGCATCGGTACTGGGTTCTGTTATGGTATCGTGTGTTGGTTGGTAAGTCGAGATGTTGGGGTAGCAGGTAGCGGCGTTTGTTGGGAGGTTTTAATATAGATGGTTTATTACCATCCTGGTTAGAACCAGATTGAGGAGTCTCCTCCACATGTGCAGGTTTCTCCTCCTGCCCCAACAAAGCATTCATGCCATCTGTCATTCTGGCAATATTTTAACCAAACAACAAAAACAACACAAAACAACAAAAAGTAAAAGCCGGGTTACTCCCGATAAGTCAAAGAATATGAGTGGTCAGAACACTCAGCAGCAGAGCAAGCCTCTTCAAAAGAAAACTACGCTCTGCTACCAAATTATGTAAAAGATTTTACCTGGAGGAGAAATATGCCCACCAGGAAGTCGGCCAGCACTGTTCTTCCTCCGAAAAAGCTCCAGTAACTAGGCTCCTCTGTTGACTGCGTGAGCACTGGAGTATTTTTCTTCTCCTGATGGAGGGGGAATCCCTATCGATTTATAACATTATTTATTCTCTCTTGAAAGGATCACAAACTGCTGCTGAGGAATATGTTAAAGAATTATTAAAAGGGGTTCTGTACTATTGGAACGGGGTCTATTGCACTATGGAAGTTGACAATCTCACCTCTTGATGAACCTTTCTATATACTTTTCTTGTAATATTTAAAAACTGTTACAGGCCACACTCTTAAAAATAAACGAAGACAAATAAAATTTTTCTTTATTAACGAAAATCTTACGGTAAACAAAAATATTATGTATATGGGCTAATTTTGGGGTTAGGTTTATATACAAAATTTTTATTCCTACCATTAATGTAACTCATGGATGGCAAATCCAAAAAAAATAATAAAAATGATGAAAAAAAATAATAATAATAATATTAAATAATAATAATAATAATGAAAAATAATAATAATAATAATAATAATAATAATAATAATAATAATAATAATGCTCTATTACTTCAGAAATAAAGACGTGGTTTATAAAAATAAATTTGGTGGACTCTAGATCATACCTTGGGGAATGCCATAATCGTTATTTGGGTCAATATCGAGGGTGTTAGAAGTTAAGATGGGGCTGCTGCAGCTTCAGAAGCTCTGCAATTCCGGGGAAATTTAGGAAAAGGAATGATACAGGGGGTGACTTCTGCTTGTTGAAGTTCTCCTCTTCCTCCAATGATGTGTAAAAATTCAGCAATGGAACCTTAAGAAGAAAGAAACATTACCACTCAACATCCTTCACCATCTCCTTCTTGAAAGGTTATAAATTTTGTAACAAAACAGTTAACTTACCCTATGTTGAGGGTTCTCTTTTCTTCTTTTCTTCAACTTCTTTCTTATTCTTGCTATTAATCTTTAGTTTGAGTTATTTTTCCTTTTCCTCAATAGTATTTTCTTCTCAAGTGATCTTTAGTACAACTCTTGTGATATATAGTTTTATTAATTCCTTCTCTAAATTTTCTCTGTTGTTGTTATTTGTTCTTTCTTTATCTCCTTGTCTTTCTTCACTTAACTTTTCACTCTAAGGTAATGTCATAAAAATTCCACTTTTAATTTTAAGTCTGTTTTAAGTCTATTATCACAATTTTTAAATATATATCACTGTCTACGCGCTTTGCTTTTAATTTTCTTCAATGTCCAGTAGAATTACTCATCTGATCTGTTGGAGGGGAGGGAGAAATAAGAACGGCTATTAAAAACCATCTCCAAGATATATATATATATATAATATATTATATATATATATATATATATATAATATAATTATAATATATATATATATATATATATATATATATATATATATATATATATATATAATATTATATATATTATATAGTATTATTATATATATGATCAAAAACATGATGTATAACAGGTTGTTTTGGGGTGTCAAGAGAAAATGAGAATGTAGGAAAGTTGATGATTTCTGTGAAGGAGGGAGAGGTATGTTGTGATGCAAAGTAATACTTTCTTTAAACACAAAAGAGTATCATTAAGTATACTAGAGTTGGTGTAGGCTGAGATGGTATCGAAGTTGAAAGTATGATTGATTTTGTTTGTTCTGGTGAAGAAGGAGATGTTGAAGTATGAATTGGATGTCTAAAATCAGTGAACGGGGTTAGGAATCGGGATATCGAGATCATTAATGTTGTTCTATGTAAAATTAAAGTTAGTGGGACTGTGGATGGAGAGGAAGGTGATACGGAAGGACGTGGGTAAAATTAAGAGTGAGAAGTTAAGGAACAAGGTAATAAGGATAAGTATGTTAGAACGCTGAAAATAAATCAGTTGAAGTGAACAAAGTTGAAGAATTAAATCTGGAAGCAATTTTAGCAGTGCAAAGAAGTATTTGGGTGTGCTAAAGTAGGAAGTTAAAATGTTAACAGTGAGTGGAATGAAGGGCTGATGCAAGCGGTTAAAAGTAAAAAGAAGTTTGTGGTTGAATGTACTAAAAGCAAATGATGAAGTTTCAAAAGAAAGATGGCTTGAATTATATAAGGAGGAAAAAAGGAAGCTAATAAGAGTTGCATACGTAAGAGAAAAGAAAGGTAAATTGAACAGTTTGAAGGAGGGATGAATGGGGACATTACAAATGGAATAGGAAACTCTCTGGAAAGGCAAGCGCGGAAAGGTTTAGAAGGAAATAGGAACCTCTTAGAATAATGAATAGGGATGGTGTTTTTGGTAACTGTGAAATGGATGTGAGTGGAAGTTGTGAAAGACACTTTGAAAAATCTTGTATAATATTGGCTATAATGATGAGGTGATAATGACTGTGTGTGGGTTTGATGGTACAAGAAGAATAGTATTTTCAGGGGTATGAGGTTATTAGCAAAGAGGAGGAAATGGCTAGAGTGAGAAAGTTGTAAAGAATCGGTAAACTCTGGCAGGTTATAGATGAAATGTACTTGGTAAAATGATTCAAGAACGAGAGGCACAACGTGGTTGAATTCAATTCGTGATCTTTAAGTGTGTTCAATAAGCGTTTATGGAGGTATAGGTTCAAGAGATTGGAGAGGAGGAGCAGTAATAGTACCTTCTATATAAGGGTAAGGGAGGATACAATGGAACGTAGAAATCTTAGGTATTTAGTTTATTATAGAATTGTAGGGAAGTATATATGCTGGTGCTTTTTGGTCGAAAAGTGTCGCCGATGACTGAAGGACTGATTGTGAAGAACAAGGTGCGTTTAGAGTAGAGGGGGATGTGTGGATCAAAATCTTTACATTGAAGCAAATGATTAAGAAAATTTGAGAGAGAAGAATAAATGTATTTAGGTTATGGACTTTGCAACAGTGGTATCATAGGTTAATAGGGAAGTCTATGGCAGGGGTTATAATATATGTGTTGGTGATAGGCTTCTGAATGGCAATCAAAAGTATGTATGACGATAGTGAGGCGTGCGTATAACAATAAATGGTGTCAAAAGTGCTTGGTTTAATATTAATAGCGGGAGTGAGGCAAGGGTTGTGTTGCTCCTGGTTATCGCAATTTGTATATGGCTGGGGTTATGAAAGAATTGAAGTTGGGCGTGACAGGAAATGCGTTGTGTTAGAATGATGGAGCATGAGTGGAGGGTGCCCTCCTATTATATGCGGGAATGATTTGGTTTTGTGTGGCGAATCTGAAGAGTCTGAGAGGATGGTTAGATGAATTTGGGAGGGTGGATAAAAGGGATGGCGTTTGAAAGTTAAACGCTAGATAAGAGTTAGGTTATGGTTGTTAAGTGAGACAGTCCTCAGTGTGAAGTTTATGTTAGATGGTGGAAAGCAGCTGGAACAAGTGTTCGAGTTTAAATATTTAGGGTATATGTTTGGATGAGAATGGAAACGGATGATGCAGAGTTTAGTAGGAAAGTTGTGTGAATGGCCAGGAAGGTGGCTGGGTGTGCAATTAAATCGTTGATGAGTAAAGGACTAAGTTTTAGTGCGCTGGGTCTTATTATGACGGTATGTTGTTACCTGTTGTTATGTATAATAGGTGAGACTATGGTCTGGATAAGAAGTATAGATCTAAAGTTCAATGTTTTCAGATGGACATTCTTAGGCGCGCTAGTGTGAGCACAGAATTGTATAAAATGAGGAAATGGAACATATTTAGAGAGTCTGTGGTGTGAAGAAAGGGGTAAAACAGAGAGAATAAATGAAAGTATTTTTTGAGATGGTTTTGGTCCATGTGGAAAGTATGAATGATAGTCGGTTTTTAAGCAGATGTTTAGTGGCGAGTGTAGTTGAATACCGACGGCTGAAAAACGCAAGAAAAAGTGGATTGAGTCAGTAAACGAAATGTCTGGAAGGAGAGAAATGTGAGTTTGGCAGACGCGAGAATAAAGTGTGCTAATAAGAGGAATGGCAGGGTTTTTTGTGAGCGGTATGCGTTGTGCCCACCTGGGGTCAAGGGATGAACCCTCTACACTGACGATTTACCATAGTGAGGGTCTCCGTCGCAGTTCCTGTGAAGCTATAGGGTGGATTTTATGACTGCGACGATGTCCTTACTAATTTAATGGAACAAGAGAGGAGAGAGAGGGGCGGGGGTAAGCTGGGGTTCTTTCGAACTTTTGTCATATTCTTCACTGTTTTTCTTTTCTGATGCTTTGTTACGAAACCTTACCACCATTCTTGGAGAAAAAGGTTAGCATGAGAATAATTATATATATATATATATATAATATATAACTAATAATATATTAATATATATATAGTATCTATACTATTAATATATTATAATTATATATACTATAATAATATATATATATATATATATTATATATATATCTCCTACAGTATACATGCAATCAACTAATGAATAATCAGCCATCATTGAAATGTATAATTATGCATGCCCTCCTAGAGCACTAATCATAACTTTTATTAAGTACTAACTCTATTATATATATTGCATCAACCTCTTTTAACATATCTGTATTTACTGTATTTTAATGCTAGAATACCCTAAAAAGACTTGATATATATGAAAAATAAGTAATTTAAAAAAAAACAAAAAAAAGAAACAAAAAATTTTGGCCTTGGTCCTTTTTTTAAAAAAAAACATTTTTTTTTTTTTTTTTTTAAACGAACGGTTTTTTTTTAATCCCAACCCTATGCAAAGAACTACTATGGTCCATATTAGACAAGAATCCCAATTGAATGCTACTAAAAAGGAAAATTAAAATCACCCATTGATGACTATTACCTTTTTCTTTACTTGGCATGCTGTCTCTATTTCTTTCACAATTTCCGCGTCTAATTCTTGACTTCTGGCCAGAGGTCTATAAAATTGCCCCTATTCTATATGATTTATTGTATATAAGAATATCTAACCCACACCGATTCAATATCATGATTCATTTTAAAGTCAGTCATTAATCAGATTGAATATTGCTTTTAACATAAAGCGCACACCACACCCTTCTTTCCTCTACGCTGCTATAAATAAAGTGAATATCTGTCTATTATATATTCCTGAAAGGAGTCTCCATATAAATCCTCATTAACCCATGCCTCAGTTATGCAAAATTAATGTCTAGATTCTCATTTATGGTATAACAAATCAGCTCATTCTTTTTTATTTCTTAAGGCTATGAGCATTTGTGTTAAAAACATTTATACTCGAAATGCTGTTATTTTTATTATCATCCATCATTATTTGAACCTGAACAACACTAGCTTTATTTATCTCCCCACATTATATTACCTATTTCTATTATTTGTATCTAGATTTAGCCCAACCACCCCCAACTTTACCTAGTTTTTTCCTAACAAGTCTCCAACTGGTACTGAAAAATTGCCAAACACCTTTACGACTCAAGTGAACCCCATCTGCTGCAAAAGATTCTTTATCCTAGAAATTCTCTCCACAAAATCCAAAAACCTTAAATCTTTCTAAAAAAAAAAAACATAAAATTTTTTTTTTTTTCCTAAAAAAAAAACCCCCCCTTTTTTTTTTTTTTTTTTTTTTTTTCCATTTTACCCCAACCTAAAAAAAAAAGCCCCTGAAGCCCTACTCCCCCATTCCTGACCTGCCACCTAACCTAGGAAAATCCCAGAAATCATGCACCTTCTTCCACTAGCTTTCATCTCTTGAATTCAATCTGCTATTAAATTCTTCTTGACCTCTCTATTGTCCTATGATCATTTGTACCACACATGCACAATCACATCTGAATCAACATTTGTAGAATCAATCTCTCTATCTATCCTATCACGATATCACTCACTCTGGCAGCTGGATAACATACTCTCAATCGTTTTTTTTATTCTTTTGAAAAGTCCTATCTAGGTATCATGTCATAGAGTCTCCAATTAGCAATGTATCAGTCTTCCCTTTAGAAAACTCAACATTACCATTGGCACTCTCTGATCCCTGATGGGGTTATTCATTTTTTTTTTGTTTATTTATCTCCTGTTTATTGGTAAGGCTGGCCGAATGGCCTAGGCCTTCGTTTTTTCCCCCCCTACGATGTGAGGACGCCCTCTTCTCGGCATGAGGAGTTTGAATGGAGAGTCAACCCTGGTGTGTGTGGATAAGCCCGACAGGTTAGGAAGAGGAGTGGTAGTGTTGCGGGTGTCACAGAGGGTGGTTTGACCCAACCTGCGCCCAAAGGGGTGAGGAGGGGGGAGAGGGATGGGGTAGATGGGGATACCACTGACCAGTCTGATGTTTTGGTTTCCTCTGAGGCAATCATCATTGTGCAGAGTAGGGATGGTACTTGTCTTTTCAAAAAACCCTCTAGAGCTACTGCTCTATTGAATGACTTCCCTTTTGGGAAATTGCTAATTGAGGGCACTTGCTGTATTCTTGGGAAGGGAGCTGGGATTCATTTCTCTTCCTTCCCTTGATAGACTTCGGATTTCCCTTGCTGACATAGTAACCTTGGGGACTTTCCCTGTTAAATGCTGGGTCCCTCGTGCTACTACAGATTATTCTTTTTGTATTTCCTATGGGAAAATAGGGCCTGTGGTGGAAGATGATACTTTTTTGTCTGATCTCTCTAATTTCTGTAATTATGACCTTGAGGGCAGCACAACTGGGCTCTTCGGGGGGTCCTCCCTCTCCTTTTAAGACGCTGCGGCTGAAGTACAAGGACCCTCTTACTTCTAAGGTGATAATTGGTCATGTCATCTACCCAGTGTCTCAGTATGTTTCCAGTGCGGCAGTTGCTTTAAACTGCCTGGCAATACGGTCATGCGTTCAGTTCCTGTAAAAATCTTCCCCACCTGCTTGTTCGAAAAATGCTCTTGGGTACACTGTCAATGACAATTGTGCCAATGATCCTTATTGTTATTTTTGTAAGGGGCCCCACCGTTCTTATTCTAAATCCTGTGAGGTTTATCTCACTGCGGTACAGATTACTTGTGAAACTCCTGTGGCAGCGGGTGGGATTAATTCTCCGCTTATAGCAGCTTTATGCGAACTGAATCCTTGTACTCGTGCTCGCCCTTCCCTCGACAATGTCCAATCTTCCAGTGTTCCTCCTCCGATAGGGTTTCCTGCTCCTTCCAGGTCATATGCTAGTGTGGTTTCTCGCCCCAGTACCTCCTTCGATGGGTCGCATGGTCATGTGACACCCTCTTTTACTTCCCAGGTAGCAGCCCCGCCGGTGGTGCTGTCTCCCTCGCGGGGGGCCCCCCACCCTTCGGTTCGTTTTCCTGGGCTTTAGTGTACCTCTGCCCCTGCAATCCCCAAGGTCCACTCTGGCCCTGAGTTTCAGGGGATATCCCATGATGGTCCTGTGAAGGCTCCCTTGGTGCCGAATGTTCCGCCAGATGTTTGGTCGTCTCACAGTCTAATAATATAGTTAACGCAAAGTCAGAAAAACCGCCTTACTTGATTGTAAGCGTATAGTAGAAACCAACGAACGAACGAACATTCGTGTGCGAAAGAAAACGTACGTTGGAACATAAACTATTATTATTATGTTATATATATATAATATATATATATACTATATATATATATATTTAATAATATATATATATATATATATATATAATAATATATATATATATATATATATATTTACTGCCGTTATAGAAATGGGTTATTTTTATTTATTTATTTTTTACTATATCGTTAAGAAATAATGTATTTATTAATTTTCATTGAGAAAACGTTGCTTTTAAAAAAAATAAATATGAAATAATAGGCCTCCCAATTACTTATTTGTAACATTTGTTTATGGACGAAAATATCAATTATATCGACGCCAGCCGATTTTCATGAAACCTTATATTGAAATGTTTCGAAATGATCTTTGCCAAAAAACGATATCGTAAAAAAAAAAACGAAAAAGAGGCTGAAAAAAAATATGAAGTCCCAAATTTCATATTTCTAACCCATTTACCGTCAGATGCTTTAAAAAAAATAAAAAAAATTCTATAGCAATCCCTTATGTTAAATGAAGTCAAAATAAAATTAATTCAATTTTTTAAAAATATTAGAGAGTGTATTATAAATATCCTCAGGTAAAAATGTTTTTTTTTCTAGATTGTAACTCAAAATTATTGTCTTTAATTGTTGACTTATATAAATAATGATTTGAACGAATTTACAATAAAATTTTATCGAAAAAGTAACAACATTACAATAATTAAATGTTATTTTCTTACAATAAAAAATTACTAAATTCCCTGCTCAATAGGCCTAATGGGTCCGTTTTTATGAGAATCAAGTCTAGGCATGAGAAAAATTGTACAAATGTTGCCGATTTTTTTGAAACTTTAATAAATTCAAAAAAAAATATATGTTGATAAATAACAAAAATCACAGTTTTAACATATATTAAACAAAAAAACAAGTTTGAATTGATGATGATTCATTCAATTTTCGCCATTGATAGGACAAGCTGCGTCATCTGACCCAATCCTTGAAGCTTTTTTAAGCTCGAAAAATATATAATAGTATTAAATTATTAATAAAAATTAATAACTTTAGATTGGGCAAACAAAATTATTGCACAATTATTATATTTTATATCAAATTAACAAAAGAATTCGAAAAAAACACCGAAGGAGCTTTCAAAATAGGGTCCTAATAAAGGCTTTTGTTTACTAAATTTAGTTCAAAAAAATTCCGCATTATGACGTCATGTGTAAGGCATTTATGAATGGCCGATCCCAGTTTGCTTTGACTTTAGTATTAGATTGTGGTGTCCTTCTGTTTCCTAATGGGACCCCTTTTTTCAAAGTTCCTTGCGTCTTATCAGGTGAGTGGTTCTCTTCTATCGGCACTTTCTTGTATATTCTCAGATCTCATGTCCTTGGTTTCTTCTATTCTTTTCCACAATGGCCTTCCCTAATCTTGTCTTGTGGGATTCGTCATTCCTCCTGGCTCTTATCCGCTGTCTTCATTATCCCGGGCAGTAGGGCTGGTTGTGATCTTTAATGGGGTTAATGTTGGGAATGGGATCTGGTGGGGGTCTTGCAGACTTCGATATCCGTGTCTGGTTGGTGGGGAAGGAGGGGATTCGCTAGTTTCTTTAGTTCCTACTAAGTTTTTGGCAACTTGCGATACCAAGAGATCCACGCAGTTTTCATGATTTTTTTTTTTTAGAATTCTTGGATCTTTGTTTTCTGAGGAGGCCATGGGCTAGGGGGGACCTGTGAGGTTCCCAGGAAGCCCTCAAACACTACAAGTAACAAGTAAGTACATAGATTTTCTCTATACCTGACAAAACCTATCATAACCTGACTTAGAGGGCCTGAAATGAGACCTAACCTGGATTGATCAATATTGAAAGTCTATGGGAGTTTTAGCAAATTTGAGAGGCTATAACTTTTTTTCCTAAAGAGAGCAACGTTTTTAGATTTCACTATTCTTCATTATTGTTTTTTTTAAAAGTAGCGTCGGGCGGGGTGACTTGGTATATATATATGTCTTTTTCACTACTCACCCCTAACTTTTTTTGGATTTTTTTTTTTTTAAAAATTCAAGGCCATATAGTAGGTCATAAGCACACAAAAAAAGAATAATGTAATTCTAATAATAATAGTTTTATTAAAGTTTAAATAAAGCTCATTCAGCCTGACCTTGGAGGGGTGAATCGGACCACCATTGAGGGGTGAATCAGACCATCTGTTTAAATTCCTCTATTACGTTTAAATTCAATTTTATATTTTAATTTTTACTTAATATAATAATTGTTTATCATATTAAAATCAGTAATAAGTAATAAAAATGTCAAATTAATGATACATAAAAGAAAATAAAAATTAAGGTGTCCGATTCACCCCTTTTTCTTTCTCGCTTCAAAAATAATAAATAAGCGTGGAAATTAAGACGGATATCGCTTTTTATTATTTTATACCAGCGCTAGAGGAACAGAAAGCGGTTGGTGGTGTGGCGCTTTATGTTGAAAGCAATATTCCAATTTGCTCACTTAATGACTGACTTTAAAATGAATCAGACGATTGAATCAGTGTGGGTAGGATTATTCTTATACACATATAAATCATTCAGACATAGGGGCCCACTTTTAGTAGACCTCCTCGGCCAGAGGCAAGAATTAGACGCGGAAATTGTGAAAGATATATAAGATGACAGCATTGCCACAATAAAGAAAAAAGGTTATAGTATAATGGGTTGTATTTAATTTTCCTGCATTCTTGTTAGGATGTCCTTGTCTAATCATGGACATTAGTAGTTTCTGCAATTCTATAATAAATTCGTCTAACCTATGATAACTTTTGAACCCAGCATGGTGTCCAACGGAACTCCAACCAAGATACCATAGCATCTATTAGAACAATCATTCAATATTAACTTAACGATAAAGTATGGTGGATGATGATTAGAGTGAGAGAATTTAGGACTTAGTGATCATAATATAATTTAGAGTTTAATATGAATGTAATATTCTGGGCCCAAATTGCAACGTTAATTTAAAGAAAAGATCTTAGAATTTTCCGAATATTGCTGCACTTTACCAAATTCGAGACATGCTTAAGGCATACAACGGGTAACTTGGTCGATAATAAGTAAGTTTAAAGACCCGCCAAAACCTCCTTATTATCCTATGTCGGACGACATTCTAAGTGCAAAATTCTTTAAATGAATAATTCCAGTTCAGCTTATGTTTTTTAAAGCATAGCAAACCCACTTAGGGTGGCAAAGAGGAAACCTGTTTGGTGGAATAGAGAGATAAGAGAGGAAATTAATGAAAAGCGCAGATGTTTTTCTAAAATATATTCAAATGGGTCAGTAGAAAGGGGTGAAATCGTATGATTTAGAAACATTATAGGAAAAATATGACCCATCTATGAAACTTAAACAATCAATAATGAAGAGGCGCAAAGAGAGAGCGGCAGAAATTAATTTAGCAAGGTCCCAATAAGTAATACAGAATTCTCGAAGAAGGTTTTTCTAGCTTGCTGCATAAATAGGCAAAGAAATAAAATACGACAATTAGAAACGACCCATGAAATTGAAGTGAAAATTAGTGAGTTTAAAGTTAAGGAAATGTATCATACATTTTCTCGCTATTTGTCCATTTTGCTTCGTGCTTTACTGAGGAAATAATTTAGATAATTGTTGGAGACTAATAGATCTGTTTGTCAATTGTTTCGAGAGAAGAGACTGTTAAACTTTTCTGAAAATATTGCAATGTAAAACGATTTATAAAACGTTTATTATATCATATTGAAGCGCCAAGTTAAGCTTGCTAGGCCCTGGATGTGGATTTACCAAACAATAAATAATATGGATAGGAATTTGAACATCGAGCAAGCACACTTATGGTAGTACCAGCATTGCAAAGGCATCTGTATTTTGATTTTTTAATCGGATCACTCATAACATTTGGTTGTATAGCCCCTGGTACACGTTCCATTGACTGGTGGAAAATAGGCATTACTGTTTGTAGACCACAGGATTTATAAAAGGAAAAGCGATTAGAAAGAGGAAATATTTGGGAAGATGTATTTAGGCCAGTTATGTCTTAACAATTCTCCTGGTTGATATAGGTTTTGCGAAAAAGTTAATGAAGGTCCATATATAGAAGTAGAGATATTATAGAAGAAGATTAACAACGGGATAATTGTATGACTCCAGCACGAGGTTTCAGAATAGGGTAGGTCATGTCAGACAAACCTTTTTTATAGAATTTATGGAATACATTATGACGATGTGCAACGACCGAGTGAGATCCAGATTGATTATTGTTATAATCTTGGTACTTTTAGCGTAAAGACTTTTGATAAGGTTTCCCCACATAAGGCTGATGAAAAAGTTATTTCAATGTGTATTTGGTGGAGTTCAGGTTGGATTAAAGATTGGTTGCAAAATAGAAAACAGTGTTACAACTAAATGAGAATAAATCATTCATGGGAAAATAGTGAAGAGTTTGGTGTCCCAACAGGTTCAAGTGCTTGGGGCACTATCTGTTTCCTCAATATATTAAATGATTTAAGTAACCAGGGACTTAAATGCAAGGATTCTAAGTTTGCAGATGATACTAAAGTGGCCGCCTCAGTTAGAGGAATAGTGAAGGATGCAAAAAGATTCAAACATGATCTGATAAAACTTCTTGGGGGCGATACAGTGGTCAAAAGAATTTTAATAGTAAAAAGGTTCTGTAAGGTCTTCACCTAGGTTACTCAAATAAAAAAAAAAGTTTTAACTAACGATATGAGATGGGAGTGGGTACCTTGAGTCTGTGAACAATAGAAAAAGATGTTAGGTGATGATTTATAGCAGTAATTTGAAAAGTAAGCTATAATCAATGTTTTGGAAGCTAGTAAAATAAAAGCTAATAAGATGCTGGGCATATTTTAAATTCGCAATGTATATTTACAGTGAAGGCAAGGAATCCAGTAATAAGTAAACTGTCACAGCTAATAGCGTATTATTCTAGGCCTATATAATAATATCTTCATACTTATCGCCCTCTTGATTAAAGATACACCTTAGATATGCTAGAGAGAGTTGCAACATAATGAAATAGTGTCAACATAGGATTGATTTCTGGCTTTAAGGTTAAGAGCTATGGATAGAGGCTGAAGGAGTTAGGAATGTTTTCTGTAGAAAGGCGATTTTCTCAGAGGGGACTGATTCTGATTTACAAGTCATTCAAAATTATTTGTACACTCTAGTGTGACTGAATAAGAGACCATAATACACCAATTTCTTCACTAAGTTATATGAACTCGGACAGGTTAATATAAATTTTTGGATTAGTCTGTCAGAGTCGAAGGTTGTTGATTAGTTCGTGACCTTCTCGTATTTGCACTATCATTAAGAAACGCGATTAGATTATCGTTCTTTTTATGAGCATGGTGGAGTTTTATCATATAATATATTGACGAAGCCAAAATTGGTCATGGTTGTGTTTTCTTATAGTAGCAGATTAATTGTATAAGTTAGTCTATGAGCGTGACCATAACATTAATGTTCTCATTTTAATTGCCATGTTGTGTCATGGGTATTGGGTATCGTACTTTCGCTAATATATTCTATTAGTTATTGACTAAGAACCAAAGGCTTGATGGCATTTGGTAGTTACAACACAATTGACAAGCCTGATGTCGTGCTTTGTTGGATTTGCGCGTATGAGCGATTGTCTTTGAGTGACCATCGGGAAGGTAGTGGGTTGACTGGGACTAGTCTTCGATAGGCCCCATGTGGCTTTTTTTACTGTCTTCATATTCCCCTAATGTCCCTAAAAATCTGACACTTTTTGGATCATAATTTTTTATTACAAATTTCATTTTTATTTTAATTTTTACTTAATCATATATAAAACTATTTATTATATTTAAATTAATTACTGTTTAAAATGAAAAATGTCGAATAATAATACGTAAAATACGCGAAACACAAATGTGGTCCGCCTGTTCACCCATCATCGAATTATTTCATGGGGGGACGTGAATCGGACCCAAGTTAGGCCCCGTGATTTTACCACTAATACTGTTTGCGAAACAAAAAATATACGGTTTGCCAGTTTAAAGCTAAAATACTCGAGTGTATATACACGTGAAAGAAATAATTAAAATTCATTTCACAATTTTTTCATTTTAAAACAAGTTAAAAAAATAAAAAATAATTTTCAAAAGTGGAAATTCTAATCCAGAACTTCAAATGTACGGAACTTTATGAACTATTTTAAAAATATAAAACAACCTCTAGAATTAAAGAGTAAATAAAATAAAACTTGTAGTACTACTGCATGGCTATTAACAATTGAGCGAATAAAAAAATTTTTTTTTTTTTTTATTTTTTATTTTATTTAGAGTGGACCGAATAACCCCTCTAAAAAAAGCGTGGGTCTGGTCACCCCGCCTGACGCTATATCCTGTGATTTTTCATAAAAATCAGGGGAGAAACCCTCGGGTTAAACAAATTACCCAAGTTAGTTAAGTTAATATAATAATTTAAAGTATGGTAATAATTAGAGCAAAAGGTCTTCAATATGGCAAATAGTAGTAGCAGAGGTGGTGCATCCCCAATTTTTATAAAAATCACAGGATATATATATATTATATATATATAATATTATATATATAATATTATATAGCTATTATATCATATTATATATATTATATATTAGCTATATATATATATATACTATTTATATTATATATATTATATATATATATTTATACCGTAAGACGGGGCAATTCTGTCCAAAATTTGGGGTACTCAACAATGTCTTTAAGGTTTCTTTTAAAATATGTGCGAACTGTTTTATATATATTTTTTTTTTCTCTAAATTTTTGTGTATTTATTAGAGAAACCTTATCCTTTAATTTTAAGAAAAACTTAAGTTTCAGTTTCTTTGCTTAGTAGTATTGTATTTGTTTATTATAATATTATAGGATTAATTTTGTGTAGAAGCCGATAAAGTAACGTGGACCGAATGCCCCAACACTCGAATTTATTGTTGAGGGGGCGGTATCTGAGCAATAATATTTTCTCTAGGTTCCACTTCAAATCTGTCTCTTCACAATTCGTAAACCACTCTTCAAAGTGTTCTGATTAAATTGTCAATAAATTAATGAATTAGTTTGTACGTTCATTTCTGTAAACATTAATGGTATTACAATTACTATTTTAAGAGAGATGGATTTTCCACTACGTAATTTAGATGTGTCGATGGAGTTTCTGCATTCGTTTTTGTCAAACTGCAATATCTTTAAAAAAGGGCTCGCCTCAAACGTAAAGGAAATTTCACTTAATTCTGTAAGGTTGCTATTTCTTATTTTATTCTGTAATTTATATATAAGAATTAAGGAAATTCTAGTACGTTTTGGTGTGAGACGTTTTTTTTTACGATTTTATGTTCGATTGATTACTATGTTCTTGACAAAATGTGAACGTGCAACTCGCTGCTGTTTGACAAAGATATGTAAACGCAAAGCTGTGCAAGCGTTCTTAGTCTCTTTTTAAACATAATGGTATGACAATCTTAATGTAAAATCAAATGCAAAAGTTTACCTATATGATTTTAAGAAATATGGTTTGAAAACTAATAAAATTCTCGAATTTGCGTTTGTTTTATTTGTACAAACGACAAAATTCGTAAAAAAGAATTTTGACTCACCAAACTGATGTATTAGGTATTTTCGTTGAATTTCTCTTTTGTATTCTATATTTACACTGTTTTTAAATGGAAATCTTTATATCGTTTTTGTTTTAGTGTGAGCGTTTTTTTTTTTTTTTATCAGAATTTTGTTGCGTTTCTGGTTTTTTAATATCTTTAAATCTGTAAATGTAATATCTGCGTAAAAAGAAAAGTTAAGTATTGTCATAGTTCTCTTTTTTATTTTATATATTACTCTAGAATATATAGGAAAATTATCTTTTACGTTTATTTGTTGTGCAAGCGTTTTCTTTATCGATTTTTTTGTCATGTATTGAGTGTGGATCTTGATTATGTATCATTCATTCATTCAGTCCTTTTATTATTGATTATTATACTTATATTTATT
>JABUQX010123905.1:7500-14561 GCA_015478945.1 Trachelipus rathkii | reverse complement strand
TAATAATGAATAGATAAATAATAATAATAATAATAATAATAATAATAATTAATAATAATAATGAATGAATAATAATAATAATAATATAATAATAATTAAGAATATATAATAATAATAATAATTATTAATAATAATAAATAATAATAGATAATAATAATATAATATAATAATAATAATAATAATAATAATAATAATCATAATAAATAATAATAATAATAATAATAATAATAATAATAAAATAATAATATATAAGTGAATATAACAATAATATGATATAGTGAATTTTGTGTGAAATAATAGTGTGATTTAATATAAAATAATAATAATAAATAAATAAATAATAATTAATAATAATAATAGATAATAATAATAATAATAATAGATAATAATAATAATTAATAATGTATAATATAAATAATAGTGTAATAATAATAATAATAAAAATAAATATTATAATAATAATAATTATAATAGTGGCAATGTAATAATAGTAATAATAGTGATATTTATATTATTGTATATATATATATATATATATTATATATGTTATATATATATAATTTATAGTATATATGAAGGTGGGGTATTAATATATATATATATATATATATTATATGTTATAGTACTTATATCTATATATAGTATATATATAAATATATATAATATATTGTATGTGTAGTATGTATGTAATTTATGTATGTATTATTTTTTGTTTTATTTTACTTAATATATAATTTAATTTATTTTATATAAAGCGCCCGATAGCTTAGTGGTAGAGCAACTCGCCAAACAAAGCGAGGGTCCCCAGGTTCGCACTGGTCGGGTGGGGAAAAATTTGAGCCTATTTCGTCTCCTTGGGCTTCGGCTTCGTCCTGCTCGACGTTAGTTATTACACCGCTCCTAGATTAGGGGTCAGACCGTGAACGGTGGTGTTTATCTGTAAATATATATATATATATATTTAATATATATATATATATATATACATATGTCATAAAAAAAAATTATAATATATATATATATATATAGTATGATAGTAGGAGTAGTAAATTGAACAAATTTATAAGTATAATATATATAGTATATATATGATAGTTATATATAGTTAGGTATATAAGGTATATATATATATATATATATATATAGCAATATATATAGTATATATATATAATATATATATACTATATATATCCACCCTAGGTCATAAAAAAGAATTTATTGTAGTTGAGAAGTTTGTCAAAAAAAAGTGTCTCAAGAATAGCCAAAAAATGAAGATACATTAGAAATATTTATTAAAAAGAATCAAAACTTTCTTCCCTTTCTCAGAACTCTTTCTAAGAATTGAAAGAATTCACGTCAAATAAAAATTGAATTTTCCTGAACTTTTTTTCCTTTCTTTCAAGGGAACGAATTATGAAGATTGTCTCATAATAAGAGGATTAGATCTTTAAACGTTATTAAAAATTTTGTACATTGTTTTTCGTAGTTTTGATAAAGGAGTATATATATATAATATATATATATATATATTATATATTTGGACCTATATATTTGTGTATAAAAACTAGGGATATATAAAATTTAGACTGTTCTTTATATATTCTTTATAGTATATATATATATGGCGTCAATGTTCGGTTATCTGCTTCTAGTGAAGCTTGATTCAAATTTTTTAAAACCTACTTTATCGAACAAAATGTACAAAGCGCGCATGGTGCCAAATGCGTGTTTTTTTTTTAAGCAATGCAAAGTGAAATCAATTTAATGAAATATAAAAATAAATGTACGTTAAGTGAATTAAGTAAGGTTATGTTGGTTACGTTAGTTTACATAGAGTTTAACTTTTTTTTTTTAAATTTTTTAAAAGGTTTGAGCTGTTTTATTACTATAGTATAAATTTGATCTACACGGTTTTAATTTCACTTTATGAAAATGTGGTTCGAATAGATGCATCGATATGTATATAGGAGGATGGAGGCAGATAAACGACCATGGTCCAGGGAGGTGAGATATATAATATATATATATATATAAGTATATATGATATTATTATATTTATAAGTATATATATATATAATAATATATATATATATATTACTATATAGTAATATATATATATAGTATATATATATATTATTACTAAGTATATATATTATATACTATAGTATATATATATATAAACTATGACCGACTTAGGTACAGAGGTAATATAAGAGCAAGCTTGATCCTGCGTTATTTTTCTGTAAAGATTAATTAAATATAAATGGGGTAAAAATAATGTCAATGGTTAAAAATGATTAATAGTTCATATCAAGCAATTAGTTGACACAATAGTCTGTTTAATAGATAATAATGAAACGGTTATCATATAATGGCACCTTAAAACCCTTTCTTCTGTAATTTAGGTTTTAAATTAATTAAACACTCAATTCACGGTTTATAACAAGATTTCTAAAAGGTTAACACAACAATATTATTCAGTTAAACCTAATTTTCCGGCTTTGACAGTGCGAGCCTTTTAACACACCCCTCTTCTTGTACTATGGGAATCTAACTGATCTCCTCTCTCCAAAAATACAGCCGTTAGAAATTCCTTACATAACAAAAATAACAGTTAAAGTTTGGTATACAGGAAACCCTCTTTGAGTAGTGTTTATAGGTGTATATAGCAGGTATACAGAGTTGTAATGAAGGCCAAATTGAGCCTTCAACACACAGCACCACACACACACACAACCATCATTATATATATATATTAATTATTCTTTATAATTTTAAAATATTAGAATATATAATTATGAAATTTTATTAAAGTTAGTGATAGTAGTATTAGATCATTCTTTGTATTTACTTTTAATTATAAATAGTCCTTTGATATTAATATATTATAATATATATATATATATATATATATATATAATATATATATATAGGTAATATATATATTATATAATATATATATATATATATATATATAATATATATATATATAATAATATTATATAATATATATATATAATATATAAGATATATAAGTATATTATAAAAGGTATATATATATATTATAGTATATACAGTATTATAAGTTACATAAATGTATTTCTTTAACATTTGACTAGTAAAGCGAAATCTTTAATATCGAGGCTTTACAAAAAGACCATAATTAAAGCCCTTTAATTCGGATAACTTTTTCTCAAGTTATATAAGTGTCCTTTAAAGGCTTCTGTATATTGGGTCATTTCAAGGGTTTTCAATTTATAATATGTTGAAAACACATTTAATAATTAATTCTTATAAAAGACAAAATGGTATAATTTTCCCAGATACTTTGCTAAATACTTTAATTCAAAGCCTTTTATAAATTAGAAATAAACTATCTGATTTTATGAAATGCTTATTGAGGTTAATTTAGATTAAGAAGTATATATATATAATATACAATCCGTTATTATGAAAATGTATAGTATTATAATATAGTATATATATATATATTATATATAGTATTAGTATATATAATATATATACTATATATATATATATATAATATATATATATATATATATATATATATATATTATATAATATAGTATATTTAATATATATATATATATATATATATATATATATATATATATCTATATATATTATATATATATATATATATATATATATATATATATATATATATATATATATATATATATTTTATTATAATATATATATATATATATATATATATATATATATATAGGAACTTCTCCTTTAAAGGGTAGTTAACCGATATATATCGAACGAACAATGTAATCGATTTTTTTTTTCGATTATTTCAAGGCAAAGTTAGTGAAGGTTGCCAATGGTTGTTTTTTTTTTTACTAAAGATACCCAGGATTAAATAGCAAAAGATTTGAAAAGAGTCAGGGTCCTCTCGGCCTCGCGGGGGACGACGGGGGGGACTTCGTCCCCCCCTCTGTCCCTCCGTCGGCTCGAGCCCCTTAATAAAGAATCAAAAAAGGAAAATTATAAAAAAAATTTACATATAAAATTAACATGATAAAAAAAGCAACTTGTGGAAACTCTCGGGATGTTTCTATTGGTGGTTTAGCTAACACGTCACACTGCAGGGAAGCACACAATTGTGGGAAGCATGAGCAGTCAGCAGTCGTTCTGCGATCTGAAATTTTTTGTAACAATATTGTTTTATTTTCATTTATCTATCTATTTGTTATTATTAATTTGAACAATATATTTTAACTTAAATTATTAATTTTATATCAAATTTATTTATTTTTTTCAATTTCTTTTTAATTATATTAAATAGCAGCTTCTAATTCATTTTTTAATGAAATAAATTATAGGACACAGACATGTTAACACTCTAAAATGTCCTAATAAATACTGTTGACGCATGCGCTATAACAAAAAACACTGTAGGGTTCGCATAGGGTTCGGAGATATTTCTCGATATCATAACTATTTCTCTAACTTCCTTTTAAAGGATTATGAGAATGAAATATATATTAATAATATATAATATATATATATATATATATATATATATATATAATATATATATATATAGTATATAATATATATATAATATACATATATGATATATAATATTTATATATTATATATATCTTATAATATATATAATATATATATATATATATATATATAAATGTTTAATATCTGCAAATGACGAGGATATCAGCGAAACTTTCGCTATTCTGAATTTTAAGCTGTTTTATTTTGTCTTTTATTTGATATAATACAGGCTTTTTAGCTTTTGTGTTCCTTTTTAGCTAACATTTTATAAAATAAAGGCTATTTTTAGGTTTTAATAAGAAACCACTCGCTTGTTAGGTTGCGTTTGTTTGCTTACTAGTTAGTGTTCGATCCTACAAGCTCATTTATTCACAGTTTTTTTTGGTTGCCTCTTTATTTATTTACTTATAAGTTATTAAGGATTGTCTCGCGCTAATTAGTTTTAATTATTGTATGCTGTTAGAAATTATTGCTCACGAGAGCTTGTGCGCGTGTGTAGCCAGCGCGCGTTTTGTGTCAGTGCGTTGATACGAAATGACTGGTTTAGTGAGCGCAAGGAATATGGAGAGGTATTAGCGAGCTCTGTAGTTCTTATATATTTATTGATTATTTTGCCAAGGCGCGGTGCGCGCCGGCTGGCGCCAGCGAGTGCCCAGATGGAGACACTGTCTCACTTAAGCGCGCCCGCATACGCCTCACATTCTGTACGTTCACTTCTTCGTGTCATCTAGCCAACTACAGTAGCCAGGGATTTCTTTTTCAAATAAACTTAATATCTCCAACTATTACTTGTTTTACAATTTCCGACTGAATGGTGGAGTCTGTGTCTATATAAACATTAACACTTCTGTAACTCCTAACTTTGATGTTCAATGGCTTAAAATCTTTCTGCCTACTACTATCAATATCTTGTGTGTTTTCAACTGCTCCCCTAATGAAGCAGATTTTTACGTCCTTTTTGGATATCTTACTACTTCTTATGAGAATGTTACTTCTTCCCATCCAAATTCCGAGTTCCTCTATTTAGGGAATTTCAAAGTACTTCACGCTGAGCAGTTGGGCTCCTCTCACACTGATGCAGGAGGGGAGGAGGCCAAAAATTCAGTATTCTCAACGATCTGGAACAGTTAAATAAGGAACCTATACATATCCCAGATAGACCTAACCAATTCTTGAACACTCTTGACTTATGTTTCACCACTAATCTTTTTCTTTATGAATACAACATTTTCCCTCATATTGGTAACTCTAACCACAATCTTGTAGCTCTTAATAATAATCACTGGCTAACAAAAAAAATTTTTTTTTTTTGCTGCCAAGGATATTTTATCGAAGTTTATAGAAGTAGTATATCGGGTTGTGCGCTGATTTCAGAAAGACATTGTTTTCCAAAGATTAAGACCCTAGTCTCTTGAGATTACAATGGGTGTTTCCAGGATATACTGGCTTATTACAAATAATGCGTTTTTTTAATGCATATGTTATCACTAATATGCGTTCTTTATCTTTTTAAGGGGGCTTACCTTTATATATAACTTTATTTTTTTTCTATTTTCAGAACTCTATGAGTACTTCACGAAGAGCCTGTTTGAATAACCACAATGTATTCTGCTACACCTGTGGTGAATATTGCCAGAAGAAATATTAACTGAACTTTGTAAGCGAAGCATATCTTGGCATACTATGCGATGATAATCGGAAGACCCAAGATCAATGTCTTCTCTTTTGCGCGCGAGGGGCTCCATAGGGTGGTCTTGTAAAAACGTGTGACGGAAAATACGCTACGGTCAAGTGGAAAATTGGGACGAGAAAAGGTCTTAAAAATTTGTGTGCCTCATGTTATGTAGGAGCCAAAAGAATAACACCACAGTGACAGTCGTTCTTCGTTACGGTTACTGTAAAAGGCTATGCGAGAGCCTTCGTTACGAAGAATACGTACAGACTATAGGTAGTGCCCCGATATGGCGGGAAGTCGAGCATGGAGCACGACGGTTGTATTCCGTCCACTCAGGGCGAGCTAGTGGTCCCCCATCCCAGTGTATCACTACCACTCCCTGAGAAAAGGAGATGTTATATTATTTTGGACCCTCAGGCTATTCTGTGTCTCGCGCGACTCGCACAAATATGAGGAGAGTGAGCGCAGGATTCCTTCGCTCGTTGATCCCACACTGGTGAGATAGTGTGTAGTTGTATGTATATAGTTCGCAAACTGTAATAGAGGTACTGTAAGCATCATTGTTTTCGCCACGCTCTTCTCCAAGGCATATGTTGAGTATCTCTATATTGTTATGTACAGTATACACGCTTCACAGTTAAGCGAGTGTAGCCACATCTTCTCGCAGCTCTAAACTAAGCATCTCACGACTCAGAGTGAAAAGAGAGCTGTCTCAAGCCGAATGCTCAAAATCAACTTTTTGGAGCTCGTCAAAGGTTACATCTTGTCTTCTATTTTCAATTGAAGAAAAGAGAGACCTAGTATACTGGTAGAAATTCCTGGACTCCTACTCCAAATAGGG